>JAHBCN010001581.1:0-113414 GCA_019359885.1 Listronotus oregonensis | reverse complement strand
CCCAATGACGTCATTGATGACGGTACAAACCCTCGCGAAACGTTCTAACGAAAATGTATCAGACATGTACGCTGCTCAGTGCCCGAATAGACCGATACCTGGAAAATCAACAGTCGATAGAACTATCAAAAAATTTGAGACCAAAGTTACAGTAATAAATGACTGCAGATGTGAAGCAAGGAAATATCGAAGAGAAGAAAATATAAAAGATAATAGAGACTTGAAAGTTTTATGGCACGTGAAAGAAAATGAAGGAAATGGAACTTTAAAATATCATAGGAAAAGATCAGTCAACAGCGCTGCGGATTTTTAAACGGCATGAATCCTTTTTATACAAATATGAAAGACATTAAGAGCTAAGGGATGGCGATAAAATAAGACTGCAGGAATTTTGCTTTGATATGATGAAAAGGGCAAACATGGACAGGTAATTTTATTATGAATATTTGTTATACTGATGAATGCACATTTACGTTAAACAATAGGGTCCTTGCACGCAAAATAAATTTTTAAAATTTTTTCTTTTAGTTCGATTAAATATGGGTCTAAAATTGCGTGTGAAATTAGTATACTGATAAATAAAGTAACTTCTGAGATATTTCAAAAAAAAAAGTACAAAAAATTCAAATTTTCTAAAACGATTCTGTTTGGGATAGCGTCATCACTAGGTAATAATTTGCCAAATCTCCAACTTAATTGTACTGTTTGACAAAAAACTTGAAATACCTATTTGATTTGTGAGATAGAAATGAACTCGTGTAAAAATCTCTGCTCGTATTACTGTCATAAAACTGATAAAGAATACTTACATCAAAGTGATCTTCACAAACAAACAAACTAGATGTTGAAGATAACCTTTCAGGATCACGTCCCCCTGCTTGAAGCCATAGTTTCCCTTTAAAAGCCTTATCAGATGGAACTTGAACAAAAGTTTTTCCCAGGCATATTAATAGACGTATTTTTGTGGTAATTATACACCAACGATAAACTTTACTCATTTTGAGACACAACCGTAAAAATCCAATACAAATCACACAGAACAAGAGCAACGATAAAATGAAAACAAATATTGCAAAAGCGAGGTTATAAAACCGCCCAGTTCAATGCGTACATCTAGTGTACATCTCCACTGTGTCATTGTACCAATGCCAAAAATTGTACTACTAGGCTATTTGGCAACGCAGACATTTACCTATAAATGACGTCATTTATAAGTAACCTAACAGAAAGCGTTTTCGCGGGACCTTTGAATTTCGAAGTTATTAAATCGAAATATCGGCAAAAAAGCGAATTAAAGAAAGAAGAAGAAACAAAGTAGTAGGTTTTTGAAGAACGGTCTATAATAGTGCAAACGACATCATTAAAAAAATGTGCAAGGACCCTATTAAAGCAATCATCAAAATTACCGATACTGGAGCAAAGAAAACCAACACAGATTTGTCGAAACGAGTACGCATTATTCACAGAAAGTAAATTTTTGGGCGAGGATTTTTGGACAACGTAGTAATGAACCATTTTTTCTTAATCAAAATTTAAATGCGGAATATTATTTGGAATTATTCGAAGAATAAATTTTACCTACTTTAAATGATTCGTCCAGGGAAAATCAGGAAGTTTGGTACAAATGGATGGCTGCCCGGCACATAATATCCTGGCTGTTCGGGAATATTTACACTATGCTTTTAATGGAAATGTTGTTAGCCTACATCACACCATAAATTGGCCAGCCAGGTCTCGTGATATTTCGCCAAGTGACTTCTTTCTTTAGGGCCATTTAAAAAGCAAGATATACTTACAGGTAAAATTTACTTAGCTAGACGAGTTAACAAATGCTATTTCCACAGAATGAAATAAAATTTCAATTTACCAGCTGGCCAATGTTTTTAAAAATATATTAGCATCCAAGTCGCAAACGGTGTAATCGAAAAATCTAAAGTTTTTACCATCGACGTAGATTTGCATGCTCTTTAAAAAACTTTAATAGAATTTTTTCCCAAAATAATTAGGGAAGCCAATAACTGACCCCATTGCACACCTTGAGTGTATTTTTTACACATATACTTATAGTAAGTTCATGTAAAATGAAATAAAAATAATAATAGAAGTTCGCAACAAAAACAGCGACAAAACAAGAAATGTATTTATTTATGCCATATTAACACTAACCATTTAACATGAATAACATAAATGAATTTAACACAACTAGCTAACTTAGCGCGAAAAATCAAAAACAGAGTTTCGGCGCTGCCCAGTTTCGGTCTATTTTTAGCCGTAACCGAAACTGTTGCCGAAACTAATTTTTTTGGCCGAAATCAAACCTTTGATCCTTCTCTACCATGTCTTTATTTATTACGTTGCGTTGCATATTTAATTGAAATTTGACCGATTTAAAATTAAATAAAGGAACGCGTGACACTTTCGGTTTTGGCTCTGAATGAAATATAGAAACTTTTTAAGCAAACTAAGTAAATGTAATATTGAAACTAACCAGATCTAACACGAATGACCAGAACTAACAGCTTTTTGAATTTGTCTAAATTATTCATATGTAAGTTACTAACAAAATTTGTATAATTTTTAATATGGTATTTATTTGGTTGGTTATTTGAGTCGTCACAATGGTCGGTGTTCGAAGCAGAAGCATAAAATGTACGAAGTGTACGAAATGAGAAAATTTCAGGTAAATTTTTGAAGTGTACAAAACCAAAAAACATCCATAAAGTGGAATGTTGAAATAAAAGGGTTATATTAGATTTAGTAATTATAAGAGTTCTGCCAAGGAGTAAATTAACTGAGAAATTATATTTATATTTTAACTAATATTTTTTATATATACAAGTATATTCCTCTCACAATGGTTGAGTTTTGTTAAAATAATTATATTAAGTCTGTCTGCTTCTATACTTTAAGCTCTACGTAAACACGAGAAAAGACATCACAAGAAGAGACCCCTACTGTAATAATATCCGGTTCAGGTACAAAACTTGTTCTAAAAATAGAGGGGCTTATTACCAGGTGTATCATCTGCTCAGAAACTATAACATAAAGGAAACGTTGTAATTGTCTTAAATACATTTCTGTAATAAGACTCACTTTATTACTAATAAATAATATTGTATAATTTTATTTGTTTAATGTTATTCAATGTTAAATTAATTAATTAATTAACATTGCATTCCAAGTGACTCATTTTTTATTCAGGATATAGCAGTGATAAAAAATTTTGATTCTCGAACAAAAAGTATTTTCTTATACAGAGTATCTGGCAGAGAGCGTTAAGAGTTATTGTTTTCCTAAAATTTCTGAAAACTTGCTGATAGAAATCATAAAAAGCTTTTGTAGTACTGAAACTTAATGTATCCCTTCCAAGTATTTACAAAAAGCTATTAAAAATAAAAGATGCCCTTTTTTGACGGTTTCTACGAGATTCACACAAGTGTGAATGTACTGTACTATTTGACTTGGTTTCCAAAACTTTTTATGTGATATTCAGTACTTAATAATATTATAAAGAGAAAAGATTGGAGTGTTTGTTTGTTTGCATTAAATAGGCTGGGAAACTACTGGACCAATTTGAATACTACTTATCCCTTTATAAAAGATTGTCATTTTGAAGTTGTAAACATGAAAGTTGGTAATCTGATTTAAAAAAAAATAGACTTTAGCTAAGAAGGGTTTTTAAGAAACCCTCTTTAAAAGGGTAGAAGGGGGGGGGGGTGAGGGTTTGTGTTGAGAGTATGAAAAATGTTATGTAGGTTATTAATTACGATAAAAAATTATCTGTTTTAACACTTTTAAAATTACATTCCCTGGGGGTTTGCAAAATGAGCATAAAAGTTACATTTTAAAGTTGTTAATGTGGTAGTTAGTAATTAAGCTTCTGAACTTCGTCATTTCTGGATAAAAATTGGTATGTAGACTATTAATTACGATTAAAAATGATTTGTTATATTTTTTTTGAATTACATCCCTTTGGGGCTCGGGTTAAAAAGGAATAAAAGTTTGTATGAAAAATGTCATTTTAAAGTTCTTAATATCGTTTTTTTTGATTAGGATTTTAATTACCCAGAAAAATAGAAAATTTTATTATTTTAGAACTTCATCCCCTGTGGGGTTAAAAATATGGATAAAAGTTGTATGAGAAATAAGTATAACTTATTCACAAAAGCCATTTTATTTAGAAAATGATAACAAACGAAATACCATAAAAATAATGTTAACGCAAGACCCCGCCCAAAAGTGTGTGACGCACCGTGGGCTGATGTGATTATAAGGATGAAAAGGGGGCCAATACCTGAGGGCAGACGTCGTTGACTACGTATAAAATGTAAAAATTTTTTTTCCCAAAACGGAGAAAAAACACCCAAAACGCGTAGTCCACGCGGGCGAAAAAAAAATTTAAATTGTTTAAAAATTGGGGCCATTAATTTAACCACTGTCTTTTGTGTATAATTGAATATAATAAAATAAATTTTTAAACGGTAAGTGAAAAAGCTATAAAAAAAAAAAGTTATTGAAAATTATGTCATAATAAACATGTCTTCTTTTTTTTTTATTCTTATAATCTATATGAAAATCCAGATAATTTTATCCAGTAATACTTCTTAAAAATTTTTAATTTTAAAATTTTTTTTGATGGGGTTTTTAGTAAAAAAAAAATGGTAATTTCCTTTTTGAACATCAATTTAATAACACAGGCCAAAAAAAAGTGATTCCCTGGGTGTCGGATTGATTTTCTGGAGTATTTTTCCGCTAAACACGAATCTAAAGTCAAAATTGGGGTCAAACAGCAAATAATTGAAAACGCGTAATTTCAGTTTTAATGTTTTTTTTTAATTTAAAACCAATATCTTAAAAACTATAAAAAAAAAAAAAAAAAAAAAAAAACACAAAACTTTATATAACATAAACTATGTATTTTACAAGCCTTTTTAATTTTTTATATAACACAAATGCAATATTTTTGAAAAAAAATCAAAAAAAAAAATTTTTTGGTTTTTTTTAAAGGTATACTTGGAAAAATTTAAAAAAATTTAATTTTTTTTTTTTGGTTTTTTTTGCAAATTTTAAGAGAAATAAAATAAATGATTATTATTAAAAAAAAAAAAAAAAAAATCACAAAAAAAAAAAAAACCCTATTTTACTAATTTTTTTGTAAAATTTAAAATTTTTTGTTTATAATTTTTATTATTAATTTAAAAAAAAAAAAGACAATTGAAAAGCTCTTTTTTGTTTTATGAAATTTTTTGTATCTCCTTTTTTTATATAGTTGAGCCAAAATTCCGTGGTGCATTTCTTCGGTGAATGTCCCAGTCTTTTTTGGGGTTTTTTTAAATTTTTTTTTTGTTTGACCCCAATTAGTTTTGTTTGGGTTCAGCGAAAAAAATACGCAAAAAATCTTATGCACACCCAGCAAACCTTTTTTTTTTTTAAACCTGTAAATAAAACTTGGCACTGAGAAAAAAAAAAAATTTGAAAAAAAATTTTATCATGATTATGATTTTTTGGTCCCATAATGAAAAAATAACAAAGTGAAATTGTAAAGAGTTTTTTTTAGAGAATAAATTTTTTATCACAATGGTACCTTCTAAATTAAAAGAAATATTGCAAATAAGTGCAGAAAACAAATTAAACCCAAAAAATTTTTTTGATTCTTGTTAAAACCTCTAAAAGGGCCGACAAAAATTTTTTTACTTAAATTAATGAAGATAGAATTTTTTTTTTTAAGTTTCATCAATTTTGCCGATTTTTCTTTTATATAATTATTTTAATTTTTATAAAAAAAAGTTTTTTATTTAAAATTGTTTTTTATAATTTTTTTTTTAAAAAAAATGCATAAGTCTATAAACCTTTTTATTTTTTTTTTAATCTAAAATTTTTATGAAAAAAAACATGGTAATAAATAATAAAAAAAAAGTGTTATGTTTACTATATTTTTAAAATTTTTGTTTTTTTTAGTTAAATTTTTATTTTTTTTTTAAATTAACACTGAAAAAGGTTTCCAAAAAATTTGTAATTAAAAAAAAAATAAAAATATATAATATTATATATATATATATATATATATATATATATATATATATATATATATATATATATATATATATATATATATATATATATATATATATATATATATATATATATATATATATATAAAATTTTATATATATATATATATATATATATATATATATATATATATATATATATATATATATAATATATATATATATATATATATATTGTTTATTTTTATTATCCGTAAAAATTTTTGGTAATTGTACATGATTACAAATTATTTTTAGAAACTTTATTTATCTTCCATGATTTTATTTAAAGTTAAGAAAGTAACAGCAAAAGTAGCAAATTTTGATAAAATCAATGACATCTGTCACTAATACCACTAGAAAAAAACCTTAAAAACCGTAACCAGTTAAAAAAATTCACTTATAAATTTTCTTACGCAAATATTTCAGATTCCTCTAATTTCAAGAAAAATATCAATAAAATTTGATTAAATTTACAAAACAAATACAAATAGAGGGTTTTGAGACTTAGATTTTTTTTCTTTTAAGGGATTTTTATTTTTTCTTCGGAAATTTCAAAATTAAAATTTTCTTTACAAAGTGCTTCCCTTGGGGCAATAGCATCTGGTATATATTTGGGGTGGGCCCTTCCCACTTTTTAAAAAAAAAAAAATTTAAAATCCTAGACCGGTTTAAAAATTATACAGCTTGTCTTAGTTCCCATATAGATTATTTATTTTTTGAAAAAAAATTCTTCAAAAAAAGTTCTGCATGGTGTTATACCTAAAATGCAACCATCAGATATCAAAAAATATGAATTTTGCCCAAGCGTAAATTACCTTTATTTTTGACAATATCGAAAATTGTTATTGGAAAAAGTTGATCAGAACTAAAAACTAGGTTTAAATATACAATTACGTACATCCAAAATGAAAACATTTTTTTATCTACAATATCACTGAAATGTAACTGAGTTATGTAAATTTAGAATCACAATAAACAAATGATTTCTTGATAGCAAAATTGTTTAAAGTGAAGTCAAATAAAATAATAAATGTACCAATTAATTAATTACTTTAATTAAATTCCCTCTATTGAACGGTTTTATTTGTTTGTTTTTAATAAATCAAATTTTAATTTTTCCATAAAATTTAATAAATAAACTGGAAGATGAAATGTTTAATAATGTAAAATTTATTTCGGTATTTAAAACAATTTTTTTTTTAACGTTTTTAAAAAACCCTTTTCCAAAACTACTTCAAAACCCATTGATTCATGATTTTCAAGAACAGTAAAAAGTTACTTTTTAATTTATTTAATAAAAATTTTATGTAGATGTTTCTTTTCTTTTTTTTTATTTTACTTCACTAAAATTCGATTGGTAAATTTACCACCCAAAATTTATTAAATGTTGTAAAAATTTAATATCTTGATGGTTTTTAAACCTAAAATAGGTTTAAAACATGCGAAGTTTTATAAAGAATAACTTTTTTTCGTAAAATTATTATCAAAAAAGTTTTCCATATGGTCCGAACTTAAGCAGACACAGTGTATTTCAAAAAAAAAAATGGAGGATAAATAAGATATCTGCTTATTTTAAATACATTTTTTAAAATTAAATAATTTTGTAAAATTATTTGAATAATCTTAGTTTTTAGTTTTGAAAAATCTACGAAATATGCCGCAAGGATCGTTGTATTTTATAATAAGACAATTATGTTTCAATTTACCGACCTCCTTGAGGAATATACACAGTAATAAATTAAACCGTCTATTTTTATTAAGGAACACAAAAGAGCTTTACCGTAGAACCCTTTCAAAGAGTTCATCTACCCTTATTCTGTCAAAAAATACCCTGTTCAGGTCCACCACTTTCCGGATGGTGAAGTGTGTTTTTTTTGCGTCACAACCACCCGGACTCGGACTTTCCGCCCGAATGCCCTAGGTTGTGATTCTTCTTTGCACTGTGTTCTTGTGCTTTGGCCCGTAAACATGCTATCGAATTGTTTCGGAATACTTCGGGATCTTCAGGGTACGATGTTGAACGGGTGGAGGTGGCGTGACGTTACAACACCACCTATGTTTAATTGTTCTTTGCTGTCGACTATGGAATTAGTTGGGCGTTTGAGATGCAGATTCGATTGGTGGTTTTGACTGGTAGCGCTGGTGTCGCTGGTACTGTTCTTGGAAGTTGTATCTTCGTGGTCGCTTGTGGTGTTATCTGAATCTTTGAGATGTTCAGCAGCTTCGATGGATTTTCGATGCATTCCTGAAAAAGACAGGACAGAGTTAGTACACAGATTTTTTTTTAGGGTAAAGTGTAATCCACAGCTTACTGATCGGGGCCATATTTGTGGCTTTCCTTGTATTAAAGAAAAATAAATACCCATCCTTATGTTTTTTTTTTGTAGAATTTAAAAAAAATACTTTAAAAATGATTTGTATTGAAACAAAAGAGATAAGACCGAAAATTATTATTTTCTTAATAGGACACCTTACTTAAAAATGATTGCAAAAATCCATCACATACTTTGCAGCAAAGCGCACGTCGTGCGATTGAGCATTTTTTTTTGCTATCAAATTTAATTTGTTATTTTTTTTAATACAAAAGGTGTTTGTAAATAAGTTAGTATCACTTTCTTATACAACTTTCATCTGCTCTTTTAGCCTCTTAGGGGATGAAGGTAAAAAACTATTTTTCTGAGTAATCAGAATCCTAATTACCAAATTCCATAAATGCCGATTTTTTATGCAAACTTTCATCTCCATTTTAACCCCCTCTCTTAAGAGATGTAATTTTAATAATTTTAAAATAGATCATTTTTAATCGTAATTAACAATCTACAATATCATTTTTATATTTCTAAGCCAGAAGCTCAAAGTTTCCCCCCTTCTACCCCTTTAGGGGAAGAGTTTCCTAAAATCGTTTCTCAATAATCTTTTCTATTTTTCTTTAGTAATCAAAATCTAATTACCAACCCCTATATTTACAACTTTAGAAATGACGATTTTTGTATACAAATTTTATCCCTATTTTAATTTTCAAAGGATGTTATTCGAAAAATGTTAAACCAGATCATTTTTAATGATAAATTTTAGCTCATATACCAATTTTATACTTTAAATTCAGAAATGAGAAGTTTTATGCAAACTTTAATCTACCATTTAAGGGGTGAAAAAGTTTCAAAATCCTTTCTTAGCTAGCTTCTTGCTCTAGGTATTCAGAAGCCTAATTGCCAACTATCATATTTTTAACTTCAAAGTTGACGATTTTTCTCTACAAATTTTCATCCCCATTTTAACCCCCCCAAAGAACGTATTTTCAAAAATGGTTTAGCAGAACATTTTTAATCGTAATCAATAGCCTACATACCAATTTTTGTACTTCTAAATCCAGAAATGTCGAATTTTCATACAAAATTTCACCCCCCATTTTACCCTTTTAGAGAGGGGGAAAAAGTTGCCTAAAATCATTTCTTAGCTGGCATCCCCCATTTATCTAGGTAATCCGAAGTCCAATTTCCAACTTTCATATTTAAAACTTCAAAATCCTCTATTTGAATATCAAATTTTACAAAATTATCTATGTTTTTTTGAAGACCATAGCCAGTGGATATTTTTTTTACTCAACAATTTTCTTATGTAAATATTTTAGATGCCTCTAATTTCAAGAAAAATGCTGATATTTTTGCAAAATTTAGGATTTGACGATAAAATTTGATCAAATTCACGAACAATATGCAAATGAAGAATTTGCTTTTGAAAGTCCGATTTATCCCGGGAGGGGGTAGCTGAAAAAAATTAACTCTTTTTTGCAAATTCCAAAATTAAAATTTTTTTTGCCAAAGTATTTTTCGTGAGGTCAATCGCATTTGGTATATATTTGGTGTGGGTAGCTATCTCATATTTTAGATAACAAAAATTGAAAATCCTATAGCTGCCACTGGCTAAACTCTGTGTTTTCGCATTTCAGCTATTTATTTCTATTTTATTTATTTTCTAATATTTCTAACAGAAATTACATAAGTTATGTTGTTACTAAAAATAAATACAAAATCGTATCGAAGCAACGAAACACTTTCAAAAATAAACCAATAAATAACGAGTTCCATTAAGAAAATGTTAATTTTTTGTCGTATTTCTTTTGTTTGAATTAAAATCTAAAAGGAAAGTAACAAATAAAGTCCTGTTCGATGACCTTTCAAAAATTAGGATTCTTATTGGTGAAGGCTTTAGAGAGGGTGTAAATAAAAAAATTCTATTTAAATTAGGGTCTTCTAATTAATTTCTCAAATAATAAACCTAATACCAGTACAAAAAGGTAAAAAATTAAAGAATGTAACAAAGTTGGCATTAAAACTGTACATACTTTTTTTTCACAAATATTTTTCATATTTTTCATTTTCCCCTGAGACGCCACTAGGTTTATTTTTTAAATTAATTAGGTCTAAATTGGGCCCCTAGTATTAAAAATAGCACTGAAAAATTTTAAGCAAATCGGCTGCAGGGTATTTAAGATAATTACAAAAAACCTTTTTTTTAAGTTTAACACCCTGTATGTTAGGAACTATGCATTATCGGAGCCATATTTAAAGATTTTGTTATATCTTGCAATATATATGGTGCGTCCATTAATTACTTGAGGCAATTTTGGCAAGTTTTCGACCACCCCTCCCCCTTATATGAGATGTCGTGAGATTTGGCTCGACTCCCCCTTTAATCTCACTTGAGATTTTTTAAAATGCGTGTAAAAACGTTAATCCCTGCTTGATTGCGGTGGATTTATTAAAAAAAAATGGCTTAATTATTTTTATTTAGGACTAGTTAGGACTAGCAGTTCAAACTAATAAGAACGTTCATAGGAAGAAAATATCATTGTGTTAGATTAGCTTATCGTATTAGCTATATTTTTGTGAAGAAACATGTTTTTTCTAATTTTGACATTTAAAGTGACCCTTTTAAAAACTCATTGACGTTGTTTTTCGCAACTGGTGATGAAAAGTAAGATATTTGACAACGTCAATGAGTTTTAAGTTTTGTATTTTATAGTTTTATATTTTAAACTTAAATTAAAAAGAATCAAATCATATTTAAAATTAGAAAAAATATTTTCTGAAACGCGTTGGAAAACATTATTTTTCATAACTCAAATCTGCTCGTTACGAAAAATAGTGCTTTTTCCAACTGGTTGCACCATAGTTATTTGTGAAGAATGTGAGTTATGATTCCCACATTATTTTTTCTTATTTTGAAAATGATATGATTCTTTTTAATTCAAGTTTAAAACATAAAAAACTTTTTAAAACTAGTTGGCGTTGTTAAATATCTAACTTTTCATCATCAGTTGCGAAAAATTTTACTTTTCGTAACTGGTTATAAAAACTAAGATATTTGACAACGTCAATAAGTTTTAAAAAGTGTCACTTTAAATGTCAAAATTAGAAACATAACTATTACTTATTTTAATCAAGTTTTCTCGCAATTTTTTACTTTGTCTTGTGGGAAAAAATTACGTGATATTTGACGAGACCCTCCCTCTCCCCACGTGAGAATATTTGAGATTTAGCTCAAACCCCCTTCCCCCTAAATGCCTCACGTAATTAATGGACGCCCCTATATATTTAATTAAAAAATTAGAAGATAAAATCTTCAATACAAAAAGTGACAATATATATATATATATATATATATATATATATATATATATATATATATATATATATATATACATATTATATATATATATATATATATATATATATATATATATATATATATATATATATATATATATATATATATATATATATATATATATATATATATATATATATATATATATATATATATATATATAATTTTCAATAAATCATTTAATTTACATATTTGACACTATATTCGTAATTTTAATGTACATAGTTGTTTTAATGTATTATTATATACACGTATTATAACAAAAATCAATATCAAGCCTTTTATTTTCTTAAATGCAAACATATCGCTTTCAAATTTTAGGATGATATATTGTTTCATCAGATGCCAATTCTGGATATAATACCATCTGCCTACCGCTTTCGCTAAAACCGAAAGTGACTTAAGTTTTGATATTTTAAATGGAACACTCTGTATATTATGCAGGAAATAAAATCTACAAGCCATTCCTGATTTAAAAAATAATTATATTCTATACCAATCGTTCTTTGTGTTCAAGAAAATGACGATTGAAAATGTCCATTTTAAAGTTCACGTCACTTCTTGTTAAACCAGAAGTGATGGATAGATGTTGTTACATCCCATATCGGCACCTAACCATACAATATATTATTTAATGAGATATGTTTTTAATCAAGAAAATAAAATGTTTGGTAGTGGTTTCGTTGTCAACCCAGTATAAAGAATTCTGTCCCTCGCTTAAAAATATTTTTGATTTTAAACAGTATAACAAAAAACATATTAAAAAGAATAATTAAAACCGGAGCTGTTATTGAGAACTTTCACAAATTGCCTGATTTACGTATTCATTGACTGACACTTGCTTTATTACTACTACAAGTTTTCCTGGAAAAAATACCTACATATCGTCGCTCTAGAACAGGACTTCCCAATCAGGGGGGCACGCCCCCCAGCGGGACGTAAAAAATTCAGGGGCGCGTAATATGTACGTTTGCATTTCCGAAAAAAAAATATTTAACGCTTACCTACGCGTTATTTAACTGTTCCGAATTGCCATTCAATCGCTACTATAGTCGGTTATTTACTTTACTTTGTGAGGATCACGATTCTGATCAGAAAGTCCTGCTATTCTATTCCACAAGGAAGTCCGCTGGTCAAAGGCAAGATGTTAGCTTGCCTTTATGAATTAAGAGAAGAGGTCATCCTCTTTTTTGAATTCAAAGAAAATAACTATTTTATGCAACTATTAAAAAATGAAAAATTTCAGTGAAGCAAGCCTATTTGGCTGATATATATTTGAAGCCCTGAATCGGCTAAACTTGAAACTTCAGGGCAGAAATGGCACTTTGATTAGTAACTATGATTATATCCAAGGTTTTATATCAAAGCTTCAACTTTGGAAAAATAAGTATCTGCTAAAAATGTATTTCTTTTTTCACGGCTATCCGAAGCAATTAAAAATCAAAAACTGGTAAAGATTTAAAATCTGAAATAGAAACTCATTTACAAGCGTTGGAAAACGACTTTCACCGATACTATCGAGATGTTAATTCCGAGTCACCAATATGGCACATGACCAGAAACCCATTTGTTGTCGATGTCTTACAATTACCAAAAAATTCAGGAAGAATTTTTTGAAATAAAGGCTGACTCGACCATGAAAGACGACTTTGATCTCTTGACACTAGAGAAATTTTGGATCAAACGATTCTTTGTTAATTCAAAAGTTGCTTCTCTTGCTTTAAAAATACTTATTTCATTCTCGTCCACTTATTTATGCGAAACAGGTTTTTCAGAAATTGTCTTGCCGTCGATAGCGATTTAACCATAGCTCTAGCAAAGACTGAACCCAGAATCGACCAACTGGTACAGAGCATGCAAGCTCAAGTATCTTATTAGTTCTTTAAAAGTTTTTACTTATTTTTTTTTTTAAAATTTCTTTGAAAGTTGTTAGACATTATTTTATTATAAAAATATAATTTAAATAAATAAAAAATATTAATAGAACAATAATAATTAAAAAAAAGAAAAAAAAAAAAAAAAAAAAAAAAAAAAAAAAAAAAAATTTTTTTTTTTTTTTTTTTTTTTTTTTTTTTTTTTTTTTAAAAACAAAAAAGGGGTTTTTTGAATTGGGGGTTTTAAAAATAAAATTAGCGATTTTAAAAACCCAGGGAAATTAAAATTTAAGCCATTTTATATTTCCCTAAAGTAATTTTTAAAATTTTTTTAAGGGGTTTGTTTTTTTTTTTTAAAAAAATATAATTTTTATTATTGAAAAAAAAAGAAAAAAAATTAAATTTTTGTTTTTTTTTAAATGATTTTTAAAAAAAAGTGAAATTTAACTTTTTTTTGTTTTTTTTATTTTAAAAAACAAAAGGCCCAAAAAGTTTTTGGGTTAAATTTTTTTTTAAAAAAAAAAGATTTAATAAAAAAAAGGAATAAATTATCCAGCATATTTAGCTAGGGTTTATCAAAAAAAAAAAAAAAAAAAAGGCCTAAAAAATAAATTTGTAAATAAAAAAATGCGTTCTAAAAATAACTATAAATAAACTTTTGTAAATCCTTAATTTTAAAGATAATTTTTATTGCTTAAAATTATGGTTATCTGGAGATTATCGATTCATTTAGTATCTGTGTTAATAAAGAAAGAAGTTTCCTTTTTCTTGTACGTTATTTTTGTTTTTTGTTATTTGTTATGTTAATGCATCCTAAAGCTGTGGATATATATTTTTAATTTTTTATTTCTTTAAACACATTATTTTAATCATTTTCTTAACAGTATATTATATGACATTCAAGCAACTTAAAAACGAATACAACTTAAAATGCATTTCAAAATGTCTATATAATTTCCTGGAAGATAAAAAAATTTCAAGTTTGTTTTTCAGATATTTAATGTTAGGTATTTCTGTATTATTCTATATTTAAATTTAAAGTAATTATACCAAGACAAATTTCATAGGAGGGCAACGAATAGCGTTATATCTTTCCAAAGTATTGCCAGAAAGGAACGCAGGAAACCTTATTAGTATATTTAAAAAAAAACAAAAATTAAAAAAATATAGTTGTCTTAATATTATTCTGGAGCATGGGACTCTTAACTCTTGGAATTTAAATACAATCGTTAAAATTTTATTCTATAAAATTACTGTTACAGTAAGTAAATGTCAAGAATAATTTAAATTGTAAAATATATACATATTTCTATAATAAGTAATAAGACGTGGCAAGCGAAGAGCGTTCGACTTAACCGGATGTAGGCAAAATATGTGCAAGTGTTCAAGAATAATTATTTTCGCGATAAGTAAAGCAGGCAGGTAGCGTTCTCATCCTAGTTACTCAACCTTCGATAATACAGCTAAAAGCTAGTGTTTTATATTCATCCGCAGACCATGACGGTTAGAAAATGCGATATGTGCGATGTTGCCTACTCATTTTTTTTGAAATCCCGGCTTTTCATTTAGCTACGACTGAACGGAGTAGTAGTTTGTCAGAATTGTTTTACACATACAAGAATTCCAGTGAAATTTCTGGCAGAAATTATCACCAAAATTTTGATGAAAATTTTCATGGGACTTATGGTAATAGTACAGGGTTTTCCCGTATAATTGCGCACTCCTTTAAAATCTTTATTTTTATAGATAGAAAAAAATAGTTTATATGAAAGTTGCAGGATTTTTCATGAAGATTTTCATGGTGTAAGATAGAAAAACAAATGATGATCGGAAAATTACAAATCATCTATCATATTCGTTATTTTAAATGGAACACCCTGTATATGATTGAAAATTCAAATTCTGCTAATCTTCCTCTTTTCAAATATATATATATATAATATATATATATATATATATATATATATATATATATATATATATATATATATATATATATATATATATATATATATATATATATATATATATATATATATATATATATATATATATATATATATATTATCTATATATAACTTATATCTATAAGAACATAGTTAGCCATGGATACAACCCAAATTTCAAGTTAAGTGGTTAGCCATGTTCGTCTTGGAAGACATATTTGAATTTAAAATTGATCTGCAAACTTAATTCTTTCTATGGCTTATAAGAACGATTTTAAACAAATAACTTGCTCTTTAGCATAGATAAGTTCATATTTGAAAAAGGAAGATTAGCGAATTTAACAATCATATACAGTTTCCATTAAAATAACGAAGTTGATAGTGATTTGTTAATTTTCCGATCATCATTTGTTTTTCTATCTTACACCATGAAAATCTTTATGAAAAATCCTGCAACTTTCATATAAACTATTTTTTTCTATCTATAAAAATAAAGATTTTAAAGGGGTGCGCAATTATACGGGAAAAACCTGTACATTTATTGTGTTGATTGACAAAAAAATTCAGTAGAATTATTGCTAGAATTCATGTGATTCTCATGCTCACAAATGCTAATTTTGTTAACAGCTGTTGGATTAGTTAAACATAATCTAGAAAGGCGGAAAATTAATAAATAAAAAAAGGTTTTTGTGATCTTTAAATTGTCAGATATAGATAGACAAAAGTTGTTACTATTAGGTGTGGCAACTTTAGCTAGTTCCTTTTTACTTGATGAAATAATTGTCCATGACATTACCGACCCCAAAAAAGTTCTGCGTCAATTTTTGCGCAATTTCTCGAAAATACAAAACATGTTTAATATTTTTAATGCGAATATTTCACTCATGTATAAACAATTGACAATACAAACAATCGAACCTGATTGTTTGTATTGTCAACTAGAAACGTCAAAATCAGTCAAAATGAGTCGATTTGGTCATGTACAGTTTACATGTTTAGTTATAGTTTTAAATATGTTGCATGAAATTGAAAATTGTATGACAAAAACCATTTATTAGTATAATACTCACATCTTTCTCCATTCTAGAAATATATTTTTGCCGCCCAATATGACATAATTTTTTTAATATCAAAACGAAAAATTTAGGATAAAAGAATGTAAATTTCACTATTAATTCTACAAAGTACAAATTTAACAAAAGTTAGTATAATATACATCTTTCTCCATTCTAGAAATTATTTTTGCCGCCCAATATGACATAATTTTTTTAATATCCAAACGAAAAATTTAGGATAAAAGAATGTAAACTTCACGAAAAAATATACGAGATGGCTATTTCACATACAGGGAAAGCCACAAATCATGTACGTAGATAAATGGAATAAATTACTTTGTTTTCCACTAACTACATTTTTATAAAAAATTGTGACTGTAGGAATATTTAAAGTAAATAACTTAAACTACATCTATCTAGGCGCACAGTGGTGCACCAGGCCAAGTTCCGGCCTGAAGCACCAAATATTTCAGCGTATTTACCTCGTTATCGTTCCACAGAAAGGTAAAAGATTTGATATATAAAGTCACATAAGTATTCTAAATACCTATGAAACAAATTTAAAAAGTTAGGTCATGTGGTTTTTTAAATATTTGATTTTGAAAATCTCCCATTTTACTACTGATGACTAACTTACTGCCCCATCAAAATTATGGGGCACCTCCCGACGGAGTTGAAATTTGGTATGTGAGTAGGTTTTGAGACACAAGTTAAGGAATAAATCCGAAAACTGCACATTTTTACTCGGGGCGCTCTGAAACAGGGGCGGTAATATTATATATTTAGGAGGTATTTTAGAAGTGTGAAAAAAATCAAATCTAGGTTCAATATTCTCGATTCTACTCAATTTGCACAATAGTCAGTTTTTTTTTAAACAAAATTGGATTGCAAAATTATATGATGTTTTATCATGGTATGATG
Organism: Listronotus oregonensis; assembly: GCA_019359885.1. Classification (NCBI taxonomy): domain Eukaryota; kingdom Metazoa; phylum Arthropoda; class Insecta; order Coleoptera; family Curculionidae; genus Listronotus; species Listronotus oregonensis. The sequence continues at coordinate 95,895 of JAHBCN010001581.1, read as the reverse complement.
TTTTCTTTGACCGAATATGCAACTTCTCGGAAAAATCCGAAGAATACAAAAAAATTCATGCAAAAAACTACACTATTTCTGCCTTTATTTTTTGTTGGAAAAAATGTTTTTTTTTTTTAAATTTTCTTTACACTTTGTATTTTTAAGAAACGTTTCGGGAACTGAGAAGGAACATACCTCGATTCTTGTTATATACATCTTTTTGAAGGTGTTCTAGCAAAAACATGCCTGCCACATCATACATCCAACCAAAAACAGATAAGGCTTGACCTATTGGGTGTGCAAATTTTTTAATGACTCCACAACGTTGATTTTTTTAATCTTTGGTGAGGTAAATTTTGATAGATTGTCAACGTCTAAAAACAAATAAATTCCAAAAAAGTGTCTTGGAAATTTTGAAACTTCTATATTTAACAAGTAAGAAAATTTATGTTTATTATATCTAACATTAAATTTCCTTCAGTCTACCTTTAACGTTAAAAATTAATTGTTAATATTTTTGATTGTCTAAAAATGCTACTGACATTAAACCAAGTGATAATCACTTGGTTTAATGCATGAATATATATGGATAATTGTTATTTTTGCTTTTGTATTAAATGGCAAAGTCATTAAACAGAACTGTACAAGTCCATAGAAAACCTTTACTGGATGCGAGAAATACATTCCCAATGTCCGCAAATAAACCCATATTCCTTAAGGTAGTTTACTCCCGACAGTCGTACACAAAATTATCGCCTTATACTAAGTAAAGCCCGGCCAGTCTACGATTTAAATTCCAATCTCGGATGAACATCTTTTATCTTCGTCTCTTCCATGCCATCCGCGCCGAACTCGTCCATCTTTCTTTAACAAAAATTGATTGTTGAATGGGCCGGGACTAATACCAGTACTGATCATTATTTTTTTTTTAACTCGTGATGCAGTATTTTGAATGGACCCCAAATTTAGCGCTGTTCCAAATAAGATCGAATACGCTTTACCAAAAGTTAGAGGTTCCCAATGCTTAAAAATAATATTTTTGTAGAAGACAGTACACACAACACATGAGGTCTGTTCGTTATTCAGTTACATTTTACACTATTTTACACTTTTTGGACCCACCTAGTCCTAAAATACACCTTTCATAAGGGTGATTCCGTAAAAAAAGAATAAAATAGTGTATACTACTTCTTAATAACAAACAGACTTAGTAAAATTTTAAAAATCAATATCTTTTTAACAAAACGGTCAAAAAATTCAGGTTTTTTTTTTTAACTTTCTAATACTATGATTTATATCGTTTTAGTTTTAAAAAAATATAGTAGGAACCGTTTTTGAGATATTTCGAAATAAATGCATGGCTTTTATACATGACAGATATCGACAATGTTAATTATGCACAATTTGATTGTTAATATCTCTTTTCACAGACGATTAAAAAAAACGTTTATTTCTTTGATTATATAAAAGACACTTTTATTAACCTTATATTTCAATTTCAAATATTTCTTAGGAAAAGCCGTTAACTACCTTAAAGACAACTTAAAGGGCCATACATATCTAGATTTTGAGAGGAAACCTTATTTATTCTCCTTTATCACGCCCCCGTAGGAAAAACGGGTACCACTGAATGGCCACTAAAATCGCCAGACCTTAATCCTCTGGATTATATCCTTTGGCGTCGCCGTAAAGGCACAGTTAACCTGATAAAATCAGAAAATTTAGAGAAATTTAGGCACGGACAGATACAAAGAAATCCGAAAGTAGTACATGAGAATTGGGGTGATTTCTACCCCCAAGTGTACCAAACTAAACTATAAACAGCAAGCATAAATAACAAACAAACCTTATAAAGCAAATAATTTTAGAAAGTAAATCGTGAGGAAAAACCAAGAAACTAATAAACACTTGGCAACAGCGGCTATTAGATAGTAAGAACATGTAAACTACGACAGCTTTTAGCGTAAATGCTTGAGCACCCGCTTTGTCTACGAACGAACATTACAGGCTACGGCCTACTACGATATTATTTATGAAATTGACAGAGGCGCCCTCGAGCAGTGTAAGTTTAAAGTAGACGTTCGATTACGCACAGCCGAAAAATGAAAGGACTGCTACATTAGTACATTAGATATAATAAACTATAGAATAGGTGGCTCTGATGATTCTGTGAGTGCAAAAACGTAAAAAAATATGGAGTTATACAGGACGTCTTGCATAAAATCAACTTTATTTAACAAACGATATGTTCTATTAATATTTTTTACACCTAATAGTTATGTCGTCGCTTTAGGATAATAGACAACTAAAAAAGCCAGCATTGAGATATCGGGCATTTAAATATTAAAATAAGAGTATTTGGAAAACCTTTTAGTCTAGTCGAGAAGTGTGTTTCCTGCGAAAATAGTAAGAAGGCTTCAAAAATTATAAGCTATAGCTCATTAGACGCGGAATGCTAATCTAAGAAAGACATTTTGAGGATTTTTTCTGCCAATAAAAATTGTAATTGTTGTTAACCAAATACGAAATAAAAAAGCCATTTTGATTTTTGATGATAACTCAAAAACCACTAGCGATAGAGGAAATTGCAAAAAAGATCCTTGAAGAGGAGGAAATTTCCGATAAAAATGTCCCAATTCCCGAAATGCTATCTCCATTATTTATAATTTTAATTTAACGCTGAGAATGGGCATCTGCGTGACATTTTTGGTTGCCCGCTCAGGTTCAAAGCCGAGTACGTCACACTAAATAATTTTTTAGAGTATTAAGTAATAATTAAAAAAATCTTAAAAAATTACTGTGTATTCAGAACACTTTAAAGAATTTATTCCCGTTGAAAATTTAACTTAAAGGTAATTTTGCAACAAGTTAGACAATTATTAATTGATAAAAAAAACTCCGGGAGTTAAGACTTTTTTAACGGAAATTTTCCCCTCTTTAGGAATTTTTCTCTTATGGTTTTAGAGGTATCATTAAAAATCGAAATGGCTTTTTTATTTCGTTTTTTGTTAATACCAATTTCAATTTTTATTGGCAGAAAAAATTCTCTAAACGCCTTACTTAGATTTGCATTCCACGTCGAATGAGCTATCGCTCATATTTTTCGAAGCCTTCTAACTATTTTTCAGAGAAAATTTTGAACCTACTCTTTCCAACCAATCAGAAGCTTTTATTTACAATCATCTCCATGGCAACGACAAAAATTTCCGGAAATATTCATCCACTAGCACTTCCGGCGAAATTACACTGGAAATTTCGCTGTCACATTTGAAACGTCAAAATATTCAAAATAATGACGCGGGAATTACAGTGCCTTATTTATGTAGAATTATTACCATTTTTTTTACTTAAAAAAGCATATTAATGTGAATATTTTTTGCTTATAAAAATAAAAATTTATGCAAATTTGATTTGTCAAATGTTTAAAAAATTATTTATTACATTAATACTAAATAAGAAATTTAATAACAAATGTTTGTAACTAAATTTAAGTGATGTTCAAATTCTAACAAAAAGTTTTCTCGTTTTAATGGAGAATAAATAGGACTTAAAACTGAAATTTGCTCGGAATATTGTAAATGTCTATGTTTAGTAAAATATATAAAATATTTAGACACAAGTTTATTTAATTTGAATTTAGATATTTTATTAAATTTACTTGAAGATTTTACTAGATATTCTTGGATTCTTGTAAACAGTTTTTCATCCGTGGTTTCTTCGTAGTTAAGATCTTCAATGCATTTTGATAAATAAGGAAGCTGACGATGGTATTTTTTAATGTCTGAATATTCTTTGCACAAACTACACAATCGTATTTTGTTAAGTCTAAAGCATTTTTATACTATACACTAGGTATACTTTTTCTGTTGTCGATTCAGTTTTTTAATAATTAGATAGTACCTAATAATCTATTTTTTACGTAGTTGACATTTTGTAAGTCTAGCGGCCATTACTACGTTCTTTTTACATTTCATGGCCGCCTAGACGTTTTTAACGCATCAGCGAAACAAGACATAGATAGGGCTTACTTCAGACTAATAATCAAAAGTAACTGATGTTCCACTAATATTAGTAGATTAAAGTTAATAAAAGATGGAAATATAAGTGCCTTTAAATTATTTATAAAGATTCTATGCAACTAAAGTTAGAAATTTGCATTTTATTTTACTAAGAAAAAGCTTCATTTTGTAAAGCATAAAATCTTAAAAGTCATAATTATCAAAAGTAAATGATGTTCCACTAATATTAGTAGATTAAAGTTGATAAAAGATGGAAATATAAGATGTCTTTAAGTTATTTATAAAGGTTATATGTAACTAAAGTTAGGAATTTGCATTTTAATTTACTAAGAAAAAAGCTTCATTTTGTTAAGCATAAAATCTTGAAGTAGAATTTATATTTTTATTCGAAATTTATACTGGGTTCAAAATTTTCTTACCGAATATCCCACGAGCTTAAATTACTTACTGGAAATTTTTCTTCGGTCACGAATATTTTAAGAAAATTACCCTCGTCGCTTCGCGACTCGGGTAATTTTCAAAATATTCGTGACCTCAAAAAAATTTCCGGTAATAATTTATGCACTAGGGATATTATAAGTGAAAACACACTTCTCGGCTAGACTATTTAGAGTTATAGAAATGATATGAATTGTAATTTATAAGTATTTACGGATAGTAACAATGTACTAAAAACGTGTTATTCCAAGTATACTTTTTCTTTGGTTTTTACAAAAAGTATAATAACTTATCTTACTTCCATGCACAAAAGACAACACAGAATTAAATTACTTATTTTTTTAATTTTAGATGACCGTGTTTTACACAAAAGAACCCTATGTTTACTATTTAACCTTTTTTTGTGTAAGTTGTTTTAGTATTTTAACAAAACCGTAAAGGAAAGTTAAACCTTGTATTAAGATGTAATATCTTTAACAAAAAAAAACGAAAAGAAAAAAAAATAATAACCATCAACATCACCAGACTTAGGTTTATTAAAAAAAGAAATATAGGCTTTATTACCAAAAAAAAAATTGTAAATATAAAAAATTGCGAATTTCCTATAGTTCTAAAAAATAACTATTAATAAACTTTTGTAAATCTTTCATTTTATAAGCCACCTGTTTATTGCTCAAAATAATGATTATGTAGAGAATACCGACTGATGGTGCTTGTTGCTTTTGCATAGAATTGCATTCAAAAACAATTATTGCGGCTTAAAAAAGTTTATGCAAGAAAACGGTAAAATTGCGGTAAAAAACGGTTAAATTACCCTATGACAGACTTTTGTTTCAAAGTGATGTTTTTAATTATTTTTATTATATTATATTTTATTCCTTTTTTTAATAACACGTCGTTTTATCTCGTCAGACTCAATTTTTAAGCGCAGCAATACAATTAGATTTTTTCACAGCCGCTACAAAATAGTAATTTTTTAAAATTATTTTCTATTACTGGATTAAATCATTAACTTGAAGTGCTCCAAAAAAAATATTTTTTTGATGTTTGCAGTAACACGTTTCCAAGCTCTTAGTTCGCTCAAACACTGTATACAGGATATCCGGGAAAATGTGGGAAATCTACCTGATATAAATAAAATAGGTGAAAAGATTACTACAAGCTTATACAAACTTTTCTTAGTCCGGGAGGCCACCGCAAAAAAACCAAGCCAATAAGAAATACGCATGAAACATTTTTTTATATTACTATGAACAATAGTCAATTAAAAGCCCTTGCTGGTATTGATGGTATATAAAAACTACGTCAGTTTTTTATATGATTTTTTTTGTAGCCCTTTTAGTTTTTAAGATATTAACGATTTAAATTTAGAATAAAAACGCAAATAGCTCAAAAACTAAAAGAGATAGAAAAAAATTTAAGCAACAAAAAATATGCCTGTTAATAAGTTCTATAAAAAAGGTTATATACACATTTTCAATTCAATAAGTAATAAAGGAGATATAGACAAAAAAGTGATTTTGGACATTAAATTCAAGAATATTTTTTCGAGTTCAAGTAAGCATTCTAGCTGCGATCCATCTGAAAATTAATTCAAAATGTTCTATTTAATTTAATTTTTTTGGTCCAATAACTCTACCCATTTCGATCCACTTGAAAATAAAATTTAAACTTTATTTAATTGAAAAAAAAATAGTGCCTTCTCTATCTGGTGTTATATACCTGTCAGGACGGTTAACATTTCTCGATCTTCTATGCTTCTATGTGTATAGCTTATCGTTTAAATATTTTTATTATCGATTTAAATAGTAATATGAATAATTTATAAAGACAGTTACTTGTTCAGAATGATCTTGAGAAATTTTTGATCATATTTTTAACATTTTTTTAAATACTCTATTTATTTTTTTTTTCAGTTGAATTAATGTTTAAACTTTAATTTGATTATATTTTAAAGTAGTAAATAAATGAGTAAATACCATAATTTAAATAAGAATGGCTTTAAGCCTAAAAGAAGTAAATATCTTAATAAGAAAATGTTTTAAAAATTTAATGCTAAATAAACTATAAAAAAAATGTTTAAAATTTAATTAAATTTTTTTAAGGTCATTCTGAACGAGTAACTGTCCTTATAAATTATTAATATTATTATTAAAATCGATAATAAAAATATTAAAACGATGAGCTATGCATATAGTAGCATAGAAGATCGAGAAGTGTTAAGCGTCCTGCCAGGTACATAACACCGTTATAACACCCAGATAGAGAAGGCACTTGTTATTATTATTATTTTTTAATAAATAAAGTTTAAATTTTATTTTAGTTTAGGTTTCAACTAGATCGGAATGGGTACAGGGTCTTTGATTATATTCACGGGGCTTCTGGAGCCTTTATTTTTGAAGACAGAAAAAAAAATTATATAAAAATTTTAGGTTTTATTCCATATTATCTTTTGGAATTATCAGTTAAAAAATATCGCAATAAAAAAAAGGAAAAATATAGGCAACTTCAACTTTTTTAAATGGAACACCCTGATGTATGTAATAAGTCTTCTTTTAAAAGTATATACATTGATGATATTTGGATGAACCATTTTTGTGATATTTAAGCTTAAAATATAAATAAATTTAAAAAAATCATATTAGTATCAAGAAAGCTATAAAAAAAATTGAATTGTTTTAATAAATTTGACGTATTTATATTGTAAAAAGTTGAAATTTATCATTTTAATTATTAAAAGTAGTTTGTATTGCTTTGTTGTCGATGGGCCATTCAGAAGAACAAAAAATCGCTATTATGCGTTTTTTTATGGTAACAATAATAATATGACGACAGTGCAAAGGGAATATTACTTATTATATCCTTAACAACGGGTACCATCTATAGATACTATTAAATACATAGTAAGCAACTTTATTGAACGAAAAAGCTTTAAAATGAAAAAAGGACTGCAGCACGAAATGAAAACAAAGTTTTGGATATCCTCGTTTTTTCAGGATAATTATTATACTTTTTCTATTGGACTAGCACTAACTACTTTTAATAATTTTAGAAAATCCTGAAAGATCAATCTCGGATGCGACATTTGAATTTAATAAAACACATTATAAAATTTATTTAACGTTAAAATTTTACAAGTTTTATCCTTATAAATTATGTCCGTTCAGAATATTCCTGAACAAAACATGCAGGACCGACCTAAGTATGATTTGGAAATAGCTAGGTTTATGCAGCAGGATCCAAAGTTTTTGAACAAAATTCTATTTACCGACAAGTCTTCCTTCACTTTAGCAGAAATGTTTAATCACAAAAATAAACATTATTGGTTCAGAGAAAACCCTCACCAAATTCAGCAACATAACAATTTTATTGTTTCCATGGCTTTCTTGATACTAATATAAAACTTTTTTGTAATTTATTAATAATTTAACCTAAAATATCTCAAAAATGGTTCATCCAAATATCATCAATGTATATATATTTAAAATCAGAAAAAATTTTTCGTTGTAGCGCATAATATACAGGGTGTTTAATTTTAAAAAAATTAAGTTGCCCATATTTTTCAATTTTTTTATTGCGATATTTTTTTACTGATAATTTTAAAAGATAATATGGAAAAAATCCTACAATTTTTATATGGAACATTTGTTTCTGTCTTCAAAAATAAAGGCCTCAGAAGCCACGTAAATATAATCAAAGGCCCTGTACAGCTATTGGACAAAAAAAAATTAATAAAATATCCGTGTCACCCCATTGCCTCAAGGCATATGTGTATAAGTTTGTTTTATTCAATGAATAAAACATTTTAAATTAATTTTCAGATGGGTCGGATCTGGTATACTTACTTGAACTTGAAAAAATAATCTTATTAGCGAAATTTTGAATGGCCAAAATCACGTTTTTGCTTATATCTCCTTTATTTCTGATTTTATTAAAAATGTGTATATAACCTTTTTTATAGAACTTGCTAACAGCCATATTTTTTGCAGATTACATTTTTTTATAACTCTTTTAGTTTTTGAGCTATTTTATTTTAAATTTAAATCAATAATATCTCAAAAACTAAAAGGGCTCCAAAAATTGCATAAAAAACTGACGTAGTTTTATTTGAGCATCAATTGTGGTAATATATCTTTGTTCCTAAAATGAATAGTTTTTCAGTTATATTAAAAAAAAACGTTTTTCACGATTTTTTTTAAGATAAAAAAAGCCATTTGAACCCGCTGAGCTGAGGCAGCAGTGCGACTTTGAATTGACTATTGTTTATAGTAATATAAAAAAATGTCTTATGCGTATCTCTTATTGGCTGTTTTTTTGCGGTGGCCTTCCGGACTACAAAGAGCTCCAATGGAATCAAGCTTTTTAGACATAAATATTCAACCATCAGATAAATTTCAATTTTATTAAAAAGATGTAATATTAAGTAAAACTCGTCAAATTACTGTCATAGGAAGTGTTGTGAATTACTTACATCTGCAGGGACGGACTAACTGTGATACGATACTCATACTCTTTTTTACGCCCTGTGTTATAAAGAACTTTGGACGACGTTTTTTACAAACCTTTAACTATTGACTAAAAATTAAGTACTTTGCATTCAGGTACATAGAGTTCATATTTTTGAAAATATTAATTTTTTATAGTTAGAAAAAACTCAAATTTGGGTTCTTTGACACATGAAAAAAAAAATAAATATATATATATATATATATATATATATATATATATATATATATATATATATATATATATATATATATATATATAATATTATATATATATATATATATATATATATATATATATATATATATATATATAGACATATCATATACATGTTGATGTTTTTCTTTCGGTAACTCGTGTATTGTTGTCTTGAAAAGGACAGGTCTGTTGACGTTTCGATGAGATCACACTCGTCTTCTTCTCTAACTTTCTCGGACGGTAGTCGAAAGTGAATTGGTGCGTGACCTGTCGGGTTGCGTTTTTTTCATGTCACGCACCAGTTCACTTTCGACTACCGTCCGAGAAAGTTTGAGAAAGATGAGTGTGATCTCCGAAACGTCACGATTTTTTTTTTGAGGACAACAATACAGAGTTACCGAAAGAAAACGTCAACTGTTTTACTCGTGAACCTACGACAAATATATATATATATATATATTTATATATAATATATATATATATATATATATATATATATATATATATATATATATATATATATATATATATATATATTATATATATATATATATATATATATATATATATATATATATATATATATATATATATATATATATATATATATATATATATATATATATATATATTTATATACAGGGTGCCACAGATTCGAGTGCATGCATGGGGATCTCGGAAACCGTAAGAGATACGAAGTCGGTTAAATTATGGCAAAGTTGCGGATTTAGGTGCCTAACAACATGCCGAGTAGAAAGTTGTAAAATTCCGAGTACTTCCGGAGATATCCGGAAAAAACCGAAATTTGCTGATTTCGTTTTAATTTTTTTCTGACGTTATTTAAAGAGATAAAGAAAAACAAAAGACACTTTCTTAGGGCCACTTCTTAAGCTCTACAAAACAGAGTTGAGAGATTTTCCGTACGACGTTTCGTTTTCGTTAAACCATCATCAACTTTATTTTTTAAATCTGGACCTGGGTTTTATATATATATATATATATATATATATATATATATATATATATATATATATATATATATATATATATATATATATATATATATATATATATATATATATATATATATATATATATATATATCATATATTTTTTTTCATGGGTCAAAAACCCAAATTTGAATTTTTTCGAAATTTAAAAAATTAATATTTTCAATAATATTAACTATATCTCTAACTAACAAACTCTAACTCTAACAGAATAAAATAAAAAAATATATTTTTTTATTCTTCATACAATAGTTAATAATATCCTTAGTTAAGATTAAAAAAAATATATTGTTTATACAGGTTTTTTGATTGTTTATTAAGCGCGCTCACAAGTATGCGTCCTTTAAGTATCGCCGTCTCTCTGACGCATACGCTGCATCGGCCCCTCTGTGTCCCGAAATCATTATTTATCCTTTATCTTAAAAACTAGTAACTTTATCACAATTGTTAAAAAAAACAATGTTATTAATAATTTAATTATTTACAATTTGTTTTTATAAGTTTTTTCCTGAAATCAGTTTTACAAAAGTTATTGAAACTTTATTTTACTTGTAAGCGCGCGTTATAAACAATCAATAAACCTGTTTAAACAATATATTTTTTTAAATCTCAATTAACTATAGTAAAAAGAATAAAAAAATATATTTTTATATTTTATTTTTTTAATTTATATTTTTTATGGGTCAAAAGTACCCTAATTTGAGATTTTTCGAACTTTTAAAAATTAATATTTCCAAAAATATTAACTTTTTCGTAAAAAGTTATAGAACCTTTTTTATTTGTATTTCAATAAAGAACATGAAAGAAAAATTGTCCGGTAAAAAAATAACAATTCCTTGCAATTGTTTAAACAATGGCAACATGCATTTATATCATCAATAGGGCAATTTAAAGAGGATTGTATAAAAATATTGAGGTCGAATAGTTTTCGGTACTCATGCGCCGATTCTTCCTAGACTATACTACTTGGTATTATAATATCTTATTAAATTAAAATTTTAACATATCTGATGGTTCAATAATTATGTCTAAAAAACTTCATTCAATATGAACAAGTAGTATTCTTTTCACGTGTTTGGTTCATATTCAAGAGATTTCTCACATTTTCCCGGACACCCTGTATAGAATGGCATAATAAAATTCACGTATATTAAACAGTGTGTTCCAGTGAGCATCAATTGGAAGTTAAAAAAAAAGTTATACCCAAAAAATGGTGGCATTGCCAGAGTTTGCCTCTGGAGGGGGATATACCCAATTGTTTTCACAAGTGTTAACCAAAAATGGTTTGGTAACCAGCCAAGGTGGGTTTTACAAAAAAAAAGTGTTGCATAAATATCTCGTTTTTGCGTTTTGAAAACAAGATTTTGCAAGTAATAGGTGTATAGCACATTTAGAATGTGGCGAGTGATAAAAAAGTTTCACGATTTGTTAAGATGTTTCCTTAATAGACTACCTAATTTGACAATGAAATAAATTTATATTATATAAGCCAAAACGTTTTTTTTTTCTATACCATTTTCTCCTATGGCCTTTGGGATTTTAATCAACATGTTAATAATCGAGTAGGTGCCTATCAGAAAACCACGATAAAATGTTAGTTTTATTCCTCATGGACTATTTAGCTTCAAAACAAGTTTTTTGCCTAGAAACTTACATAGGAAGTAAGTCAACAGAAGAAGTAAGGCGTGCAAATTTACATGGAGGAGACATTCACAATCTTTTAATGAGTGCCGGAGCAAATTTTTATTTGAATGACATGCTTAGTAAACAGCATTTTGGGTACTGTTCACAGTGTTCACACAAAAATCCTCAAGAAATCATTAAAAAGAATCTCCATATAGTCGAGGCAATGAAGCACTAAAAAGGCCAGAAGTTTTTTGGGTCGCTAAATTCAAATATGGCATGGGTGAACACATCAAATTTTAGTTTAAAAATTATCCTTATATTTTCCATATTTTTTTAAATTTCTTCTTAGTTACGGTGCACCAGGTGTTCGCCGTGAAATTCGAATTCAACGTCCCAAAAAACTCTCCATAACGATTTTCGGTTCGTCTTTTTGATTGTGTAAGGAGAATTCTTGGAGATGAGGCAAAAGGCCAGAAGTTTTTTGGGTCGCTAAATTCAAATATGGCATGGGTGAACACATCAAATTTTAGTTTAAAAATTATCCTTATATTTTCCATATTTTTAAAATTTCTTCTTAGTTACGGTGCACCAGGTGTTCGCCGTGAAATTCGAATTCAACGTCCCAAAAAACTCTCCATAACGATTTTCGGTTCGTCTTTTTGATTGTGTAAGGAGAATTCTTGGAGATGAGGCAAAAGGCCAGAAGTTTTTTGGGTCGCTAAATTCAAATATGGCATGGGTGAACACATCAAATTTTAGTTTAAAAATTATCCTTATATTTTCCATATTTTTTTAAATTTCTTCTTAGTTACGGTGCACCAGGTGTTCGCCGTGAAATTCGAATTCAACGTCCCAAAAAACTCTCCATAACGATTTTCGGTTCGTCTTTTTGATTGTGTAAGGAAAATTCTTGGAGATGAGGTCCGCGTCCAGGTTCCGGTGCACCAGGTGTCCGGGGAGTGTTCACCGATGCCATGATGATGGGAATTTAAATTGGCCTTTCAGGTCCCCGGATTTTTGTCTGTGGGGCTATTTACAGGCGAAGGTTTTGTAACTCATCCAGAAGTTCGGATAAAATAGATCAGGTTTTGCTTCATAGATTCATGAATAATTTTTTGTCCAATCTTGAAAAGTGCATTAAAGGTAATGAAAGTCACTTAAAAGACGTAATTTTTAAAAGTTAAAATAAGTCATATGATACAGCAAATCCCAAAGAGTAGATTGTAAATAAGTGTAGTAAAATGTATGTTTTATTAAATTGTAACAATTTTATTGAGCTATTAAAATGAGTAGTCTATTTTGGGGAGCTCTTTATTAGGTCTTTTTATAAATAATAAAATTAAAAATCAATGTGTTTGAGACTTATATGTTAAAGTCAAGAAATATGACTTGTTTTTACTTTAAAGATGCTTAACCATGTAGCGCGACTCCACGCGCCTTTTCCTAAATCTGGTTCGACCAATTAAATGATTCATATATCACAAAAATGTTTGACGTAAAATTAACTTTTTTAATAGATTTATCTTAACGCTACAGAGCTTAGAGGTACGAGCATCTATACTTTGTACGAGCCATTAATACAGTTGTAACCAATTATAAAATAAAAATAAATCTTTATTTTGTACTTTACTGTAACCGCCATTGGTGTAATGGTTTATGTGACTTACGTAACTAAAAATCATTTTTAATTTGGAGTGGGTGGCAATGTCTAAAAAGTCCATATATATATATATATATATATATATATATATATATATATATATATATATATATATATATATATATATATATATATATATATATATATATATATATATATATATATATTTTTTTAATGATTAACTTTGGTGGGATTTCCGACTTTTCTCTGTGGAAAATATACCGATAAGATTTAGTAAAAAACAATTTGGTTTGTTTTTTTATTTTTGATGCACGCAGCTCGTCTCCCGCTTCTCCTTCGCTGCTGAGTGCCCCCTCCACGTCTCGGTCGCGAGTTTTCGTTCGACGCGCTAGGTTCACAAGCATTTTTAACAATGTTCTCTAAACTCTTTATGAAGATGTGAGATATATAATTTGTAGCTTTAAATTTCAACTTTAAAAATCCGTTTTAAGCATTTTCCGGCTTTTCTTAGTGAAAAATGGTCGGATCGGGATTTTTCAAAAACTATTTTGTAAGTTTTCGAATTTTCTACAAACGGTCCTTTATGAGTAAAGTAATATAGACAGTACTTTTTCTTATATTTGACAAAAAAAACAAAAAAGGACTTTTTTTATTAATTATTGTTTAAAAAAAAATACCTGAAAAAATATTGGTTGGATTTTTGATTAAAGTAATATATAGGTTATTTCGGAAGACATGGCGCAGTCAGATAACTGTTAACATTAATTATAAAAAAATCTCAAATGATTGGACTAATATATCTTTTTGTAAACTTCTAATGGACGCTTTCGCTTGTAGTAGAACACCCTGTATATTTATATTAAAAATATACAGAGACTATTTTGTGTTGATTGACACCCCCTCCAAGGTAAAATTTGACATACTGCCTAAGGATTACCTAGCAACCAGGGTGCTACACATTCGTTCTCTTTTGCACTCTTTAAAATGGTGTCCGGTAGAGGCAGACTATGTCGGACCATTGCACCATATAAACCATATTCCGCCATAATTGTACTTCTCCCCCAACATTTTTCAGTCTTACGCCATTTTGCTCGCCTGTTCTGGAACCAAACCTGAAAAAAAACATTCAAGTTAAATCAATCTAGATGTCATAACCAAGTGTTTTAATATTACATTATAAACCTAGGGAATAAAGTGCTACTTTTAATCCCGCGGCGAAAGGTTTGTTAGCCCGACCGTAGGGAGGACTACAATTCGCTAAAGGCTTAAAAGACGCTTTAGTCCCGAGGTTTATATACTATTTTAAAATTTAAAAAAATCTATAAAAAAAAACGATTTACCTAACGGTACTCTAATATATTGATAGAAGCGAGGCTGTCAGGAGTAAGCTGTTGACATCTATACACCACCAGAAACAATTTCTGTGTTCCTATGACACTAAACAAAATCTGACGCTATTAAACTGAAATTGTCAAAATTCAGCATTCGTGGTAATGGATATAGAGATAGAAAAACAGCCGAAGAGGCAATAAATCAGTTGTTGCCAACGAAATCAAAGAACATTTACGGGAGGCAGTATGAGTATAAAAACTGGTGCGCCAGTCGCAATATTGAAAACATTACGAAAGGAAAGGTGCTTTTGGCCTCCTTCTTGAAGAAATCGACCAAGTTGGAAGCTTCCTCGCTGTGGAGCTAGTATTTAATGCTAAAAGCAACAATAATCAAATAAACTAACGTTAACATTGGCCAGCACTGCAAATTAATTGTATTTTTAAAGAGGCAAAATGAAGGCTATAAACCGGAAAAATCACAGGTTCTAGCTTTGGATCAAGGAAAAGAACTTTCCTTTTTGTCCCAGCTGCACTGTAGTCTATAGACAAATTCTACTTGTTTTGTTACAGGTGGCGCTTATTATGGGTGTGTCAGGAGCATGTCGGGGCAAGAAGCGATGTGAATTGGATTGCGATGACGTTGAGGATAATGGCGACTTTTTGCTGGTAAACGTTCGAAACACAAAAAAAAAACCAAAAAGATCGTTCGTTTGTGATAAAAAAGGGCAAATTAAAACTCCATCGATGTAGTTGGACTGATTAGGAAATATGTTGCTTTAAGACTACACACAAAACAAATGCAAATCCAAGCCAATGGGTAAAAACAGTTTTGGTCAGCTTTCCACCAAAATTGCCAAATTTTTAAAGTTACCAGATCCCACCATGTATACTGGCCACTGCTTTCGCAGGACATCGGCCTTCTTATTAGCAAATTCGGGGGCGAACATAGATCAAATAAAAAGATATGGTGGGTGGAAAAGCACTGCGGTTGAGGCAGCATACGTCGAAAATTCACTTTCTCAAAAGAAAACTGTCTTCAACCAGATTTTTTCAAGTACCTCGTCTGAAGTTGTAGTGCCCTTTTGTTCTTCCCAAGAGCCCACAAAAGCATTTTTTGTTTAAAGCATTGTACAGCATCAAGAAAGGTTGGTTAGTCATCCACCTGTTATTAACTTAAGTAATTGTACAAATGTAGGTACATATTAACGTCAATATTGATTAAAACTAAGCGTACAAAATATTTTAGTTATAAGAATTTCAGCTTGTTAATATATGGTTTCTAATGTTTTTAGATTTAATAAAAAAATTGCATTCTAAATCTACAATTTACCTTTTAATTTTCAATGTCACTTATTTGTAGGGTGAAATTTATTTTTAATCTCTCAGGGATTAAAAGTGCCACTTAAGTTGCTGAAAAAAGGGATTAAAAGTACTCATTTAATCCCTAAAGGGCATAACGGTGTTTTTACAGTTTTCTTGTTGCAATTTTGTCTAGAATTTGGCCGATCAAAAACACTTAAATGTAAAATAAGGGCCAAGTTCCTATCCAAAAATTTTGGCCTCTTAAAGTACTGGGATCTAAGATTACACCAAGTTCTGTCTACATTACGTTTTACTTGTTTTTCACTTAATAAATTATTTACTGATTTGTATTGATAAATTTTCTTTTTCCATTAATACAGAGATCAGTAAAAACTTGCAAGTCAAAAAAAAGTAAAACAAAATTGTCGACAGAACTTGGTCCAATTTTAGATCTCAGTACTTAAATTGGTTGGACCTCTTCTCCTTTTTTCTGAATTCAATGAATAAAAAAAAGTGGGATGGGCGTTCTAATGCCTTTTTTTCTCCATATAGTGAACCTGCGTTATTTCGATGATTATACACTAGCGCTCATATTGGCAAAATTTAGCATTTATATCGTAAGACAAATTAAATTTTATATTGCTTGCTATAGTAATTAAAAATTAATTATTAAAATAAAAAATGTCAACCATTGTAATTATAAAGAGTGTGTTACGAAAAATAAATGTCCCGTACCATATGGGCTAAAGAAATTGTAAAATTAATATCATAATAAATACCCAACGTGTACTTAAAATGTACGGAACAAATTTATTATTTGCTTAGGCAAAAAAAATTTTTTTTTGAACCCGTAAGTAATTTTAAATTGCTCATTTTTTGGTATAAAATATAAGTATACAGGGTGACTTATGTAGTAAATAGGACTATATCGACGATTTCTTTAAAAGGAGACCCCAGTATTTTATTGCAGATTTATAATCTCCAAGAAGAGCTATTCTTAAAAACATATAACACTTGTGATTTTAGATGGCAGTTTCGTGGTTACAGGGTAATAAAAATTGTATACATAATGTATAGAACAAATTCATTATTTGGCAAAGCAAAAATTGGGCATTTTTTATATAAATTAAAAATATACAATGTGCTGGATGGTAAATATGATGTCTTCGACAATTTTTTAAATTCAAAACCTTATATTTTATTGCAGATTTATAACCTTCAAGAAGAGCTGATTTTAAAAATAAAAAAATTCTTATGACTTTAGTTGACAGTTTGTAAGTAAAGGGTCTTAATTATTTTTGTTTTTTTTTTTTTTATTTTGTGTAAGTGGGTACCAGCAATATTTAAAAACGCTTTTTAATATCTGTCTTGTAACTATGGTAAATTTGGTAATGCCTATTATGCTGACAATATAATATTTTTTATCAAGTATTTAAGTAATATTACTAAATTACTTATATATATATATATATATATATATATATATTTATATATATATATATATATATACATAATATATATATATATATATATATATATATATATTATTATATATATATATATATATATATATATATATATATATATATATATATGTATATATATATATATATATATATATATATATATATATATATATATATATATATATATATATATATATATATATATATATATATATATATATATATATATACTCATACTATACTCATACTCATATATTACGTAATTTTTTTATAATTCACAACTTAACAAGCTTATGTTCTATAATATAAAGGTTATAAATTTTAGATATTACATATACTGCACCTAGATGACTTAACATCCGTATGTGCAAAAGCCTAATTAAAGTTAATCAAGAGGAAAACATTTTTTTTTATATCAAGAAACTTACAAATACACAACTAAAGATATAATTTATAAAATTCCCAAATACATGGAGTTGGGCACCCCAGCCTAATCTAAACCTAAACCTAAAAAAAAAAGAAACTGTTGAACCTATCTAAAAATCAATCGAAATAAAAAAAAAAAAAACAAAATAAATAATTGCACTTATTAGCCATAAATATTTACACAAAAAGAAAAATGACATATTTCTACAAAAAGAAAATTAGAATAATATCTTAAGTCTTTCCCAGTTAGTCGCTGATAAACGTTCTACATTTCCTGACAAATGTCTTTATGTTTAATATGTCTTTTAAAACTGGGTGGATAATGTTGTAAATTTTCGAGCAAGATAATTTACAAATCTTAAATTTATATTTCTGTTGCTGTTAGGTATCATTAAATGTTTGTTTGTCTTGTTTCTGGGTTTTATATGAGTGATTTACAATTTTTTTAGTTTATTTCTTTTTATGTATGAATACACATATGTCCGAACATATAGCGAACGAACATTCATAAATTTTCAGAGTATAATAAACAAGTTGAAAATCTTTTACTTTTTTAAAAATAATTTTTAGTATATAGTTTTGCACCACATTTAGTTGGCTCAAAGAAGTTTGGTATAACCTCCCCATATAATTAAAACCATATCGAATCAAAGATTCAACCAGTGCTTTATATACAATAATAAGAAGATTTTTTCCCAAAAAGTTTTCTTAAAAATATAAAATTTAGAAAATTTGCTTTTAATATTGTTGCTTAGTTTTAATACATGTTGGTCCCCCTTTTAAATTTTATCAACAATAATTCCTAAATACCTTTGTGTGTTACCTCTTTTATACTGTCATCCAAATTATCAATCTGGATGGCATCAAAATCAGGCCGACTGGCCGAAGTAAGAGAAAAAGCAATATAGTTAGATTTTTTAACATTTAAAGTAAAATTTGAAAGAACGCCAATTTTTAATTATACTGATACCAGATTGAGTAAAATTCCTAACCTCAGACCATGTCCTACCTGGGAAAAAACCACCACAGTGTCGTCGGGATAGGAGATAATAGTACTATTTTCAATATTCATATTCGTCAGAGAGTTTATATATGTAATAAAAGGATGGGGCCCAAAACGGTACTCCCGCGGAACCCAATTTTACTGTTAGGGATCACTCGTTGAATCACCGATCCTAAGAACCTGAACTCTATCGTTAAGGTAACTGCCAAAGACATCCAACACTATACCTCACCCCATAGGTGTTTAACACATCGAGGAGTGCATCATGAGGCACTGTGTCGAATGCCCTTTGCAAGGTCCAAAAATACTGCCAAACATTTGTTACCATTATCCAAGTGACCCGTTACATCCTTGATAAGCTCATAAATAGCATCCTTTGGTACCCAAACCGTCGTTAAACCAAATTGGCCTTTCGAAAGTATATTATTATTTTTTAAGAAATTCACCAATCTGTCTTTAGGCATTTTTTTTAAAAATTTTTAAAATTATTTATCACACTAATCGGTCGAAAGTTATTAATATCGGTTTTGTCGCCAGCCTTGTGTATTGGGGTAACCATTGTAGTTTTAAACTGCTTAGGGAACTTTGCCTGTTTTAAAAATTAAATTTATAATATGTACCAGTGGCTGAAGAAAGTACAAATGAAATTTTTTTATTAATTCAGAACCGACGCCGTCGACACCTTTTGGGGCAATTGTTATTTTTAAGGGTGTTAATGTGTTTAATTATTTCAAGTTCTGTCACAGGTCTCAAAACATTAAAAAATTGAATGGGGTTTCTGCTTCAAAAGGTTTGGGAGGGTTTTTGATTTTTTTAAACATTTCAAAACCCACATTTATAAAAAAAATCATTGCAATAGTTAGCCATATGTTTGTTATCGGAAAACTGAGTATTATTGTTATTTTTTATTTGGAGGTTATTGTTAGACTTTCCTATCTTTTCATTTGTAGCTTCCGATATTATTTTTTTATAGTTTTCTGATGTTACCCCGTACTGTTATTTATTTCTTTTTTTTAATAATCGTTTTTACACTTTTTTAATTATTTTGTTTAAGTTGTTTCTATATAATTTTATACCTTGTTTCATTATATGTATTATAATTTGTTGAAAGTTTCTTAGAATTAAATCAAAACATAATTAAACAGAACATCAAAATTTTTTTTTAGAGAAATAGATTATGAAGCCATGAAGAATTAAATTTAAAATCAAATTTGTTCTATCTAAACAATATTATTAAAAAAATTTAAATTTTAAAACAGGATGCTTTTTTATTGATACATTTTTATAACTAAAAGAATTTTAAATCTATGTCCGTTTGATTTTTTTTTTCGATATTTTTTTTTAATAAGAACCAAAGAGATAAAGGCTTGCTATTTGCATATTTGTTTTCGATATGCTGTATAAGGGGAAATGGTCGCTGTTATAAATATTGTTTATACAGTGTGATAAGTGTATTAATATTTGATTGTAAAACATTTATGGATTGATTAAATTAAAAAAAATTTGATTAATACCCGGTTGCAGAAAGCGGGTTAGTACTTTGAATGGGAACGAAATGTCAGATTTTAAAAGGTTGCCTACTAAAACCATTGAATAACACTGACATAAGGTTCTGTTAAACATTCTAAACCTTGATTAACTTTTTGTGCAACCGGGGAAAGATTTTAAATCTTTTTGAAAAAAAAACAAATATGCAAATAGTAAGCCTTAATCTTTTTTTAGTTCCTTTTTAAAAAAAAAAAAAAAATCAAAAATAAATCAAACGGACATAGATTTAAAACCCTTTTTATAAAAAATCAGAACCCAATAGGCACCTTTTAAATTAATTTTATTATGACCTGATTTTGTTAAGATAGAACTTTTAAATGTTGGTTTTAAAATTAATTTTTCATGGTTTACACTAATTTTTTAAAATCTAAAAATTTGGTATTTCTTTTTTAATTATGTTTTGATTTTAATTCTTTTTTTTAGATACTTTCGCTTAAAAAGCACAATAAATAATGTGCGAAACTTCAATAAACTTCACCATTTGCTTTATTAACCTATTCCCAAAATAAAAAAAAATTTTAAATAATGGTTAAAGAAAAATAAAATTTTTATATATATATATATATATATATATATATATATATATATATATATATATATATATATATATATTTCTTATATTGAATTAAAGAAAATCCTGTTCCCTATGTTGCCATATGGTCTCTCCCCAGACGGTTTCCCCCCTTACGGGTTTGTAGGGCTTAGCATACAGGGAAAAAGAGAAAAAAACATCAACTTTTGAAAAATATCATTGTTCATAGGTAAGATAAAATTTTTTATATTCTTTTTTATATATATATATATAATTTTATATATATATATATATATATATATATATATATATATATATATATATATATATATATATATATATATATATATATATATATATATATATATATATATATATATATATATATATATATATATATATATATATATATATATATATATATATATATATATATATATATATATATATATATATATATATTTTCATTACATTACACCCCAGAAATATAAAATATCTACGCTACTGAGTTTATTAGGGCCGTCACGTAAATGTTAACGTTTACAACAACGGGATACTAAAGTTGGGGGTCTAAGTTAAAATTATCCCCTTCCATATTTTAATCTAATTGAAACTCTCTTAGCAATAGCTGTAATCTTTGGAACTTCCACGCAAAAAGTTCAACACAAAAGCCTATTTCCAACTTCAATAAACTTAAACTGTAGTAAATCAATTTTCCTATCAAATTATTCAATTTTCGGCACAGTGTTCGACAAAATGCGGTAATGAAATAAATGTCAATAACAGTTTTGAAATGGGCGAGCAAAATCCACGCTCGGTGGCGAAATATAAACTGTTTTGGGCCGAATTGTAAAGCGTGCTTGTGTCGTCGCTTGAAAAGGTGTAATTTCGGGCCATAATAAAAACGATTAGCCCCCCGTACCGATTTAATTAACAAATTAAATTAAGAACGCGAACTTAACTCGGCCTTTAGAACTTTAGTAAAGAGTATTTTGTACAGGGTGGCCCGTTTATTAAGGGCCTATACCTTTCCTCGGAAACTATAAGTTATACGAGAAAAAAGATTTTTATAAAACTTATTTGTTTTAAAAGTGTCTTTAATTTTATAATGTTTTTGGGCAGAGCTGAAAGGGATCCTTCAAAAGAGGAATCGATTTACGGATCCTGGTATTTGTAAAGGAATCCAATCACTAATACGATTCACGATTTCTTTTTTAAGAAAAAAAAAACCGATTACTATTTATCGGATCATGAATGATCCGGATTCATGATCTTTAGTTTTTACTTAAAAATGTTAACTACGATACGAATGATACTACATAATCCAGATGATACGTAAATCAAGCGTCAAAGATTTTAGCACGGGGCCAAATTAGTTTTTGGCAAATACTCTTCAAATTTGAATATGTTATTTCTAAGATCAACATGAAACCACCTTTAAATGGAACATTTTTTTGAACTCTATTTCAAAACTTGCGATACTAGATCTTTATAAGGTTTTTAAATGTGATTCTTAAGATAACCTCAAGCAACTTATAAATGGGACATCTTATTGTAATTTTACGGGAAGTTTCAAAAGTACAGTTTAATAATTTCTCCGCTTGCGGAATATAAATTTGTATTAAACTTTTAAAATTATTTTTGTAAGACACCCTTAATAGTAATAATAAAATGTCCTATTGAAAAAACCCCCAGGGTTATCTCAAGGATAGCATATTAAAACACTATTATGATTGAGCAAGCAAAACTTTGAGGATCAAATACAAGTAAAATTTATGTTCGTTTTTGGATACCACCCCATTTGGTTACAAAAAAATGTTTCATTTAAATGTTGTGTCTCTTATTCTTAGATTTTTTGGATTCTTTAGTCACGTTTTTCTATCTGTAACATCAGAGGATTCACGAGAGCCTAGCGCGATAACTATCCATAGAAATCGTTCGAGCTCATAGAAAATTTTGTTTACCACACTTGACCAACTTTCCCCCAAAATTTCAGGTAATTTGACAGAAATCCAAATTCCATTTAATTTGTGCGGGGTCCTTTGTCTCCAAACCTTTATTTTTATAAAAAACAAAATCTGGCGCAAAGATGATAAAGATTAGGTTTTGGCATACATTGTTTGCTTAAAACCTTCCTCTTGATAAGCTCGAAAAAAATGTCTGAAAATAAGGTGCAACATTTCTGTTATTCCGACAAATGACAATAATCATACAACATTTTTACGCAAAAGTGACTCTAACTCATAAAACGTGCAGGAAAAATTTGATTAAATAAAAAATGTTCAGAATCATTTAGGGAATACAAATAATCTTTTTTAGAATTTTCGAACACATTTTCGGATCTCTGGAAAAATGGCCAAATATAACAATTTTAAGTCTTATGCAAAAAATTGTGTAACTTGTTTCTAGATTTCGGCAGACATGGTCTTTTAGCATTTATTAAAATAAAGATCCCAAATATTGATTAATTATTTATTAATAAACACCCGTTAGGTCGAAAATGGACGCTTTTACAAAACTATATTTTTTGCACAAAAAGTACTCAGTCTCATTCAGGAATATGGGTCAATGTTTTAAAAATGTCTGCTTAAGTATCTTTTTTTTCTATTCGGCCATTTTTCCGGAGGACCGAAAATGAATCCAAAAATTCTAAAATTATTCGTATTCCTTAAATGATTCTGAACAATTTTTATTGAATCAAATTTTTCCTGCACGTTTAATAAGTCCGTCCCACTGTACGTCGATATTTATAAGCCCACAAATTTTTGCTCTAATTGTACTATTTCCAGCCATTCCCGTACGACTAACTGCTCGTTTGTAAAACCTGGCAACTATGTTTTTCAAAAACAATCAGTAATTTGTCTCGATGTGCTGCAAAATTATTTTTATAAGCGTGATAACTTAAATATATTATCTATTGATGAGTTATTTAATTTATTATTGCCAGGTTTAATTATTACTTTTGTTCAAACGATGCAGTAATAATTATGTTAAGTATAAATAAAAAAATAATAATGGGTGCTAAACTTGTTTTTAAGACTCATTTTTATGAAAAATATATTTATGTGTAATTTTTTATCAATAAAAGATATCACTTAAGATTATCCCCAAATAATAATTCTCAACATTGAATTAAAAAAATAATACATATGTACAGTGACGGAAATAAAATTTCGTACACTTAGGTTAACATTTTATGTCAATTTTGAATATTTTGGTAAACTTGGCTTTTTACCTTTTTCTCACCTTAATTAATATTCAATAAAATACATGACTCCAAAATAAATTTATAGTTTATTTTATTGAAATATTAAAGAAAAAACACTGGCTTAATATTTCAAAGCGGCACCATTTTTTTCCACTAATAAGTTTAAACGTGTGGGCATTGATGCAATCAGCATTTGTGCATGGTGAACATTGTAATTATTTCATGTTTCTTCAATTTTATTCCACAAATCATTACTGTTTTGTGGATGGAAATCATTGTTCTTGTTAATTTCCTTTACGATATATCCCCAAACGTTTTCGATTGGATTGATATCAGGGCTTCTTGAGGTCCAAGGTAACAATGAAATGTTATTTTCCAGTAGCCAGTCCGAAACTCTCCTTGCTGTATGGGGGGCAGTTGTCATGCTGATATATAAAATTTTCTTGTTCAAATATATTGTTTACCGATGGCAACATAACATTTTGGAGTATGTGTATATAAGCTTGACTATTAAATCTTTCTCGAATGCGGTGGCATATGCCTAGCCCTCTGAAAGACATCCACCCCCATACATTAACAGAAAATCTTCCACTTGTTTTAACATGTTGGGTATATCTTTCTTCGTACCGTGTATTTTGCGGCCTATACACTCTAATCTGCCTGCTATAATAAGATTGAAAAATATTCTCATCGGTAAAAATCCATACCTTGCGGTAAATATTCCAGTGCAAACCCCATTCTTTGCTCTTTATTCATATCGGTCAAAAATGGCTTTTTAGCAGCTACACTGTTTCTTAATTCCGAATTTTTCCTAATACGATTTCTTGTCGTTCTTACTGTCCCAGGAAAATTAGTTTGGTTGTGTGCTTCTACAGCTGTCTGAAATGGATTGTTTCGCAAAAAATCTATCAGATCAATATCTTGATTTTCGTTTGAAATTTTTCTTCTACCACTTCCAGCCCTTCTCTCCAATGATCCTGTATTTTCCCATTTAGTTCTGAGGCTTTGAATAGTGCTTCTTGGTTTCCCAACTTGCTGAGCTATTCTTCCCAGAGAAACACCTTCTTCGAATAGAGTAATTACTCTCGCCTTCTCTAGTTCATTCATTTTCCAAAATTAAAAAAAGTAAAATAATATAATTTTGAAATGTGTGACAGATAACAATTTGTCAAGTAAGGTATATTTCCAGGTGATCCAGGTACGCAAAAGCCAACATCACACTGGGAAAAATTAGGTGTACGAGATTTTAATTCCGTCACTGTACCTAATAAATCACAGTATTTAATTTTGTAAAATTTGCTTTTTTATTTAAAGAAAAAAATCAACACCAACGTTACTTAGCAATTAGAGTTTTATTAAAAAATTCCGACGCATGCAAGCTGAATACTTAATTAGCGGGTTTAATACATGCGTTGTTGCCAGATTGTTTTTAGTTTAGTTCCACGAGTTCAATGAGATCAATTTGTCATTATTTATTAAATAATATATCAGAAACGGTATTGCAACAATTATTAATGAGACTAATTTTAAAAAATTCCATAGTTTTTGTCTAATATTAGACTAGTTTTTCAAAAACATCGTAAGAAAAGTTTGAGAGTAAAATTTTTATATGTAAGTAACATTTTCGTCATCCCGTATAGTACAATGTATAAGAGCCTTAAAATCACTATCTTTGCAATAAAATATATCTGGAACTGTATTGTTCATAAATTTCATTCTCACCAAAGTAGAGTTATTCAAATAATAATCGGTATAAATTTCAAAAATATCCTAAGAAAGTGCATCTCGTGATACAACTACCTTAAAGGAAAGGAGGTAAAATGGGAGGGTTTTCCAATAAAAATGATATGATTTTGTAATAATGTAGTAACCATGGTAATAAAATTATACCTGTCACTAGTTGTCATTTATGTTCAGTACACTCTAACAATTTAATATGGCTAAATACTCGCTCCAAGAACGTCTGGTTATTGTCCAAAAATTTTACGAAAATGGTCGTTTTTTTTGTGAACACTTTGCGCGCACTTTGCGGAATCTTTGGTCTAAATAATCGCCCTTCTGTGCTTGTCATTTGTCGCATCGTTGAGAAATTTAAAAGTAATTTTACTCTTCACGATGTAAAAACTTCAGTAAGACGCCGAAATTCCAGAACCGTTGAGAATGTTGCTGCTTTAAGAGACTGTTGCAGAAGATCCAAATTTATCAATTCCTCGTCGTGCTCAAGAGTTAAGACAAAAAAAAAACAACAACTTGGCGAATTTTGTACAAGTATTTAAATTTACACCCGTATAAGATTGTTTTGACCCAAGAACCCATGTATCGTCGGCATCGCGAATTTTCTGTTTGGAGTTTTAGAACGACTTGAACGAGATCACAATTTTGCCGAAAAAATTATCTTTTTAAAAGAAGCTCATTTTTGGTTAAGTGGATACGTAAATAAGCAAAATTGCTGTTTCTGGTGTAAAAACAATCCACAACAGATTTACGAGAAGCCTTTGTATCCCCTAAAGGTAACTGTGTGATGTGGTTTATGGCATGGTGGTATCGTTGGACCATTTTTTTCTAAAATGAGGTTGGAGATCCGTTACAGTGAATGGTGAACGATATCAACAGATGTTGACAAATGTTTTATGGCCAAATTTGGATGGGCTTAATTTAGAAGATATGTGGTTCCAGCTAAACGGCACTTCATGTCACACTGCTCATAAAAATGTCGTCATACTGCAAGAAAAGTTTGGTGAAACGATTGACTCTTTAGATTACTTTTTGCGGGGTTATTTAAAATCTAATGTTTATGTAAACAGGCCACAAACCCTTGATGCTTTGAGATGGAACATTGCACGCTGCATTCGTGAGATTACGCCCGATTTATTGCACAAAGTCTTCGAAAACTGGGTTCGTTGAATTCACTCGTGTACACGAAGCCAAGGTGGATATTTAAACGACGTGCTATTCAAAACATAAATGTTATCTATTGTACTTCAAGATAATATAAAAAGTTGGTTATATCTGAAATCCTTTTTATTTTATTTAATTTTAAAATCATATCGTTCTTATAGGAAAACCCTTTATAATTAAAATATTAATTATCCTTTAATAGTCTAGTAAACTATTTGAATAACATCCTGTGTAGACCTTTACAAATACAAGCATTATATTTACGGGGTTTTTAACAAATAGTAAATTGGAGACGAGCCACTGTATCGAACATAAATGTGAACACGAATGAAGCTGTCAACGAGGCGTACATCTGAAATGGAAATAGAGGCATTCCAATAATTTTCCATAATAACCACTTTATTCGATCAATCAAAACGTTTCCAGTCGCACAAACCAAACCCATTTCCAGCAAAATTATCCAATTATTAAATGTGCACACACCGTTTCATTGTATTTAGTTTATTTGGAGGCGCCGTTGCTGTCGAAAACACTCGCTCGTCATTCTGTTCGAGCCTGATTCAATAAGAGTCAGTAGAAATAACTTTTTTTGTGCCACCCGATTGATGTGTCAACGGCAATTGGATGTGCGGAAGGCTGTCAAATGGCGTTTAATAGCTTATGCTGCAACGCAAAATTACTTTCGTTTGCTTTTTTTCTATTTGTCTGATGGTTTAAAGTTGCCTTTTACGAAATTACTTAAAATTAGTGATATTTATACAATTTAAGAAAGAGGCGGTCTATTTTCCAATCTTAAATACACAGTGTCGCATAAGCATACGACATCAGCATAATGTAAGAACGTAAGAACTAGTAGCGTCTCTCTCGTTAGTTTTGTAAGTTCGTACGTGATAACGAGCTGTTTATAAACATGTTTTTTCAATACTGACTTACGAATCATGTAATTTTTTATTATTTATTTCTTTGTGAAACAAATTTAATACATAAATATATTACAATAGCTTATTAAAACAATAAATATAAATAAGAAAGTTATAATTAGGTGATTATATGTGGAAAAAACGTTAAAGACAAGCCAAGATCTAATAACACCGGTTGTTGTGTTGTCATAATACGATAAAACTAAGTCAAATTTAAAATTTTATTCGTTTCCATCAAAACCTCATTTAATAGAACGTCGATATAAGTGGATAAAAGTAATAAATCGTATTAAGTAAGTGATTGTGCGTTGACAATAAATATACAGTGTGTACGTAATATACGGAACAACTTCATTGTTTGCCTAAGCAAAAAAAAAGATAATTTCCTCGAACACGTAAATAATAATTTTAAATTGCGGATTTTTTGACATAAAATATAAATATATAGGGTGACTCATGTTGTAGAAATGACATTATCGATGATTTTTAAAACTAAAACCGCCATATTTTAATGCAGATTTATAATCTCCAAGAAGAGCCGATTTTAAAAACATAAAATACCTATGGTTTTAGGTGGCAATTTCGTAGTTACAGGGTGTTAAAGCATTATTTATATACATAATGATTTCTATCCTTTGCGAACAAGATAAATGCAAAAGTACCTAATTTAATAATATTACTCAAACACTTAACAAAAAATACTACTTTGTCAGCATAATAAGCATTACCATAGTTACAAGACAGATATTAAAAAGCGTTTTCAAGTATTGGTATAAGGTACCCACTTATATAAAATTAAGAAAAAAAGTAAAAATAATAACGACCCTGTACCAACAAAACTGTCAATTAAAGTTATAAGATTTTTTTTTAAATCAGCTCTTTTGGAGGTTTTAAATCTGCAATAAAATATGGGGGTATCAATTTAAAAAAAATGTCGATGACATTATATCTACTACACGAGGCACCCTGGTTATTTTTATGTTATGTAAAAAAATGCCCAATACAAAATTATTACTTACGTGTTCGACAAAATGTTCAATGTTTTTGCTTTCCCATATAATAAATTTGTTCTGTACATCATGTATACAATTTTACCACCCTGTAACCGCGAAACTGTTATCTAAAACCATAAGTCTTTTATGTTTTTAAAAATAGCTCTTCTTGAAGATTATAAATCTGCAATCAAATATTGGAGTCTCCATTTAAAAAAATCGACGATGACGTCATACTACGTGAGTCACCCTGTGTCTATATTTTATGTCAAAAAAATGCGCAATTTAAAATTATTATTTACGTGTTCAAGAAAATTTTTACATTTATTTTGCTTAAGCAAATAATAAATTTGTTTCATAAATTGTGTACACACTGTAGATTTATTATGATATTAATTTTACTATTTCTTTACCCCAGATGGTACCCGTAAATCCGGGACATTTATTTTTTGAAACCCACTCTTTATATTTACCATGTTTAACATTTTTTATTTTAATCGTTAATTTATAATTACTATAGCAAGCAGTATAAAATTCGATTTCTCTCACATACTAAAAGCTAAATTTTGTCACCATGAGCGCCAGTTCATAATCAGCAAGGTCACGCAGGTTTTCTATTGGACGTGTTGCGAGTGAGTAGAACCCATTCGAGAAATGAATTTTTGCTAGTGGTTATTGTAAATAACATAACTTTTTTAAATTGGCGAATGGCGCTGAAAGCAAAAAAGTGGCAGCCAACGCCATAAGAATAAAAAAAGAAGAAGAACTTTTTTAAAGGTTTTTTAAAAAATACCGGTTATTATTCATATAATTTGTTTATTTAATTTGGTTTTTATATACAGTATCAAGCAATATATATATATATATATATATATATATATATATATATATATATATATATATATTTATATATATATATATATATATATATATATATATATATATATATATATATATATATATATATATATATATATATATATATATATATATATCAGAAATGATAACAGTACATATGTTTGTATGCCAATAATATTTATTTTTTTATGGACTTATGCATTACATTGTTATTGTACATAAAAAAAAACTTATATATTTAGTAATACTATAAAGTATCATAGGTACTGCATTTTATTATAGTTTATTATATTTTTTTATTTCGCCATAGCTCCCAGGTTTTCTTGTGTTTATAGGTTAGGTTAAATCTGTACCCCAGATCCATAGTATCGTAAGTCACAACTGGTCAACTTTTCAGGAGAGCCCGAAAACATATCTAACTCTGTTCACGTTTCAGGGAAAGACAGAGAAGCCCTATTATAACATTTTTAGCAGTGAAAATATAAAAGTCTACAACCATTTTTTTTATGTGTAGAAGAATTGTTCTGTAATTCAGTTAGTTTTATTAATAAATGGACTTACGATGGTATGGTTCTAAACACAAGCAGTTAATATGGACTTAAGCTCCTATGTCATAATGACAAAAATGGAAGTAGGGTTTAATAAAATATTAGAATTATTAATAATAGTTATGATTTATTAATGGTATTAGTAATACAGTAACAGGCCTAAATCTAAAAGAATAGCATTATTTTAACTTTGCTAGTTAAAATTGCTTAAAAATAATTCACTGTGCTATTGAATAAAATTCAGTCGGCAAAAAAAACATGTTTATATCAGATAGGCGATATCCTGTTTTATTCTAGTTCAGTTGAATCCTCTTCAGGGAAATCTCCAACACCATCTCCATGTGGAATGCTCTCGAAATACGCTTTATACTCTTCAGGAACCCACTGCATGAGAGTCTGTATGTCCCTAAACTTTTCATTACTTATTTTCTTTCTTGTTGTTCTTAATAGAGGTAGAGTTTCAGGCATTGCTAAGCCTATTCGTTTATTCCTCTTCAAATCAACTTTTTTGAAAGTGTCTTCACTGAAATTGGTTTTATAGTAAACAACACCTTTATCTTCTCTTCGCAACTGCAGCCACACTGCTTCAGATATCAAAAATGGTCCTCCATCTGTGTTCCTTTTTCTTGATATAAGTGGACCATTTTTCTGCTTTAGATGTAAAAAATTAAAAAAGTTTTCTAAAGCCATTCTTTTAGTTACAAATGGATTCTTTGATTCACAGGTCGAAATGAAATTTATCCAGTCATTAGTTGTATAAATAGTGTTTCTCTGAACTTTTTTCTTTGCCCTCTCAATGATACTGTGCTTTCCATCAACCTCCATGTGTGTGTGACCAGCAAGAAGGAACTTGTGATTTATTATATCTAAATGTGGGAACTTTTCCATTAGCCACATGTACATGAAGATCATATTTAGGTTTCTATTCTGTCCACTGCAATTATCCGTCCACACTGTGAGGCTCTTTGTGTTTGTTAATTCTTCACATGCCCAAGCAAAAAAGCAAGAAGCCATTTCACTCCCCCCTCTTCCTCCAGTAGTCTCATCCCAAATCATGCAATGAGTTTTGTTTTCTGTTGTATCATATATTGTATAGTTTAGTGTCCATAGTTTTCTTAAATAAAAGCTTTGTGAATTTGTTAATGCTGGTGTAGGAAGGCACTTTTGTAGATCCGCTGTAATAACTTTTGTGTTTTCACTTTCCTTGGCATTGAGTTTGTCATCTCTTTTTAAAATATATCTAAGAGATGCTTCCTCTAAATGATCCTCTTTTTGCTGTTTCAGCTCTTTCAGTTTTTCATCAGTCTTTTCATTTTTTATGCAACAGTCAATCTTGTCACACGTATCACAAGTATCGTTATCCGGCAAATGAAAAGAGTAATTGAATTCTTCATTAAATATCTTAGAAAATAACCATTTTTTCTCTGGTTTGATGCCCTCTTTTTTGCAGTCTTCAACGTACATGTTATACATTTTGCTGATATTTAAGTGGTTCCCTAAGTACTTTCTTTGTGACCTCTCCCTGCTGTAATGACTCTCATAAGTGGGATATTTCCTTATATGACTTTTTATTACTTCTAAGGTTTCAGAAGGTCTTTTATTAGACGGTGTATGGTGTCCTCTAAGGTCTCCCTCCACAAGACCAATGTCATCTTTTTTTTTCAAAGCATATCTTGTAAACATATCAGAAATTGAGAGAGTATTTAAAAAAAAGGTTTTGCACACTACTTCTTCTTTATTCTTGTTATTTAAAAAATATGCGTTACTCACACTTTTGTTTTTCTTCGTTCCATCTCTTTGCCGCTGCCTAGCTACAGGTTTGGATTTTATGCATGAAGCAACAAACTGCCGTTTTAAGTCCCAGGTTCTATTAGATTTCCAAAACTCAGAATGAATATTCAATCTTTCTTCACGTGTAAATCTTTTGCTACATTTTAAACGGCAAGTATCTCCACATGGAGGTTTTAATGGTCTTCCTTTGGTCAATTTTCCTTTTGCATTTACATATTGCTCACCAGAAAGTATTTTTCGTTTCCTTATGTTCTTTTTCCAGTTTACCGGATTTTTTACTCTCTTTTTACCCTTTTCAGTACGATTTATCACCTCATCATTTGAATCTGAGTCGCTGTAAGGAACAAGTTTAGATTTATTTAATACTGTTGTAGGTCTAGTATTTGTATTAATAGATGTCTGTGATACTACAACATCATCACAAAACGACATTTCACTTTCAGAACTCTCCTGGGGCACATAAGTGGGATCTTCCAAATTATTTTCAAAGAATAAACTGCTTGTAGATGAACATTTATCCAAAAGGTCATTTTTATTAGGAGATTTCTGATCTGATAAACCATCAATGTGCACTTCCCCTTGTACAATTTTAGCCGGAGGATGTTCTTCTACGTCTGTTTCTACAAAGAAAGAAGCTTATTAGTTTATAATTATTATATACTTGGTATTTAGGCTATATCCTAAGCACCAAGATATTGATCTACCACTGGCGTAGAAACACAAATAAAAATCACTGCTGCAAAAAGTACAAATTACTTCCTTTTGTACAAAAAAGAAAGATTAGCTAATACTTTATAGTTTCATTAGGACAACGACGAACCCTGGTGGTATTTGAAGGTAAATGTAAATAAAGGGTGAGTGTAAAATAACATGGCCCAACTTAATTAATATTTATTAATTTATTTATTCTTGGCTCTTAATATAAACTTATTGTTACTGCTAAAAACCCAGTTTATAAGAATAACAGTAACTACTCGAGTGAAGATAGAGATTTTAATATTGTAATAAAACATCATAGGCCTATATTGCGGATAAGAAAACACTTACCATAACCATCTAGTAATGAGCCGGCAACATCTAAATAACCTGGAATAAGATTTTCATGTTGGGTAGATGTATTAATATCTTGTCCAAGTAAATTATAAAGCTGGTGGAACTCAGGTTCATGTAACAAATCCGGGGGCACTGTCTGAAAGTTAGGACAATGATTTTAATCTTTTAATAATTTTTTCTATAACAAAAAAATATGAACAAAAATATAAACTAATTGGTACTTGTCAAGAAAACCACCCCGGGAATTCGTTATCTTTGGATTATACATTAGAAAGTTCATCAAAAACATCAAACAATTTTAGCAAAATTTATGTCCTTAATTAGGGAAACATAGTACATAAAATATAAACTAAAAGATGATACGATGCCGTTCTTTAACGTGTCTCTGCTTGAATAAGCTATGTTTCCAGATATTTTCTAATAATTTGTTATTATTGAAGGTTTTTTTTTCATTTAACAGAAATGAAGTTTTTTTGTAGAAAAAACTAACCAAAACTAACAAACAACAACTTCCAAACTATTACCTAGTTCTGGCTAGTTCCTGGTTAGTTCTGGTTAGGTTTCCACGTTAAATTGTAAATTTTCTTTATCATAAATACGCCTTCGAACAAAATGAAAAAAAAGTCTGATATCTTAATTTTTCGATTTTTTATAGCAAAAATAGGGTATGTCTTTATTGCGTTTTGTATCTGGCTGGAATTTCAAATATTTTTGATTTAATGTTAACGGCAGAGTTTTTTATTATAAATTAATTTAATGTTTGGCAACACTGTAAACGTCATGTAGCGGCGCATATATTTATTACACGTAAATCGTAAATATATGAAATAAAATGTCAAATAATGACCAATTTTTACAATTTCAATTGCGATTTTCTTGGTGAAAACTACTTCATCCGCAATTTTTTTTATCCAAATAATATCTATTATTAAAAGTAAATTTTACATTGAAACTTTAAAAATCGTCTAATTCCGTAGGTTGTTTTCTTTACAAGACCCGAACTAACTAACTAACTAACCTGTAATTCGGTTAAAGAAGGCGCAGGGCTGCTGATCCTGGATGTTTTTTCATTATTATCAACATGGTCATGATCTACCGGTACTACTGTGTTTTGTTGTTGTGCCAACGAAAGTATAAGTTTTCCTCTGCTTGAAACAGTACTCTTGTATAGTCCACTCATTATTATTAGTCAACTAACCACTTTAAAACACTAGCCTTCAATAAAACTTACTAGAAATGTCTAAAATGCTTAACTAAAATAAACTCTAACTTCAATCAAACAACGAACACCAACCTTATACCCTCAAACTGAGATAACAGCGAATTAAAAGAATGACAAGAATGGACTTGAATTATTAATCACTAGAAACATTACAGGAGCCAGACTAACGTAAGTCCGACCTGGACTTGCGTTCACTTACTTAAGCTTACAGTTTAGAACCAAAACATCGTATTTGGATATACGGTAGTATGGCTCAAATATATATTGTGACTTACGATCTTATAGCTCTAGCTAAATCCATAAATATATTTTTTAGCAGGCATACGATTGTGTGGTTCCATAGAAAAAATCATTCTGACTAATAATATGCTGAAACGAGAAAATCGCTATTTTTGGACTTACGATACAATGGTTCTGAGGTACAGAAATATTTGTTATTATGTTATTATGTTATGTTATATAATTATTTACATTTACATTATTGCCAAGTTTTGCCATTCGACGAATTTTTGAATTCGAGATTAGGACTCGCTTAACAATCAAGAATTTAAAACAAAACGGGTAATCGAGACTCATTTGCGATATTTTAGTTGAAACTGGAAAATTGACCTTCTGTTCTTGGGTCGATCAAGTTGCCCCCCCCCCCACTAATAAATTTCAATTTTTTTCTACGTGTGAATTTTGCACACATTTTGCACAATTTTGCACAGGCAATTTTAATTTTTACACACCTGCGCAAGAGTAACTGTGACTATGTAACTGTGGGGGAGACCAACTTAACGCCAGTGGGGGGGCCCACTTATTTTTTTCGACTTTTTTTAATGTCAATCAATAGCTTGATTTTTGCACAATTTTGCACAACCATTGGCGATTTTTGCACAAGTGCCCCAAAAGTAGCCCCCCCCCACCCAAAGTTTTTTAACTTTGATTATATCAAATAAAAGATTGATTTTTGCACAATTTGGCACAACCATTGGCAATTTTTGCACAAGTGCCCCAAAAGAGATATACCGCCTATAAAATATAGCCGTAGCCCCCCACCCAAAGTCTTTTAGGTTTAATTATATCAAATAATAGATTGATTTTTGCACAATTTTGCACAACCATTGGCGATTTTTGCACAAGTGCCCCAAAAGAGGTATAATGCTTATAAAATATATCCGTAGTGCCTCCCCTCCATTCAATGTTTTCTAACTTTGATTATACCAAATAATAGCTTTTTTAAACTTTGATCATGCCAAAGGATAGCTAAATTTTTGCACAACCGCATTGTTGATATCCAAACCCCCCAAAGTTTTTTAACTTTGATTATACCAAGTATTTGATTTTTGTACAACTATTGGCGATTTTTTTCACAAGTGCCCCAAAAGAGGTATGACGCTTATAAAATATATCCGTAGCCCCCCCCCTGTATTCAACGTTTTCTAACTTTGATTATACCAAGTAATAGCTTTTTTAAACTTTAATTATGCCAAAGGATAACTAAATTTTTGTACAACAATAATTATTAAAGAGATATAATGCTTTATCTCTTTTGGGCCACTTGTGCAAAAATTGCCAATGGTTGTGCAAAATTGTGCAAAAATAAATCTATCATTTGATATAATCAAAGTTAAAAAACTTTGGGTGGGGGGGGCTACGGATATATTTTATAAGCATTATACCTCTTTTGGGGCACTTGTGCAAAAATCGCCAATGGTTGTGCAAAACTGTGCAAAAATCAAACTATCGATTGACATAAAAAAAAGTCTAAAAAAATAAGTGGGGGGCTGGCATTAAGTTGGCCTCCCCCACAATTACATAGTCACAGTTTCTCTTGCGCAGGTGT
Organism: Listronotus oregonensis; assembly: GCA_019359885.1. Taxonomy (NCBI): domain Eukaryota; kingdom Metazoa; phylum Arthropoda; class Insecta; order Coleoptera; family Curculionidae; genus Listronotus; species Listronotus oregonensis. The sequence continues at coordinate 59,569 of JAHBCN010001581.1, read as the reverse complement.
GCAAAAATTAAAACTGCCTGTGCAAAATGTGTGCAAAATTCACACGTACAAAAAAATTGAAATTTATTAGTGGGGGGGGCCAACTTGATCGACCCCCTGTTCTTTAAATAGCTATTTTCAGCAATCCCTAATTTATGAGTATTATTAACCTATACAAAAACATTTATTTATAGTTCCGCTTAAGGCATTATTTACTTTTATTAAACGATTATACAGGGTGTTTCAAAATTTAGTACAAATATTTTAAAGGCATATTTTTTAGGTCAAAATAACACTTTTTTTCTATAAACGTATGTCCTAAAATACACCCTCTCCAAGCTACGCCATAGTAAGAAAGTGCATGTTTTTAATTATAAGCAATTGCTTTCCATCCGTTTAACGACGATTTTCTCAGAAACCGTTAATTATATCATAAAAATTAACGAAATCAAAAATTTAGATTTTTTATGGCCGATTTGCTGGTGTAGCTTAATTTTAAAAAAATAGCCTACACATAAAAATTTAATCATCAAAAGTGTTCATCCCTCTCAATCCCCCTAAAATTGGGTTTTTACCTTTTTTTAAACAAAAAATAAATAAACGGTCTAAGTTAACAAGGGTATGCAAATTTTCGTAAGATTTAATGCGAAACTGTAGCCACAGTTCAAAATATTCATTTTTTTTTACGCAACTTACAATGGCTGGCTGGATTTGTTAGTTTTAAAAGGGAATAGATTTCTGGATAATTAGTTACATTGATTTAATGTAAATCTTAAATATTTTGGGAATTTTTTTCTTAAAACAAATAAATAACTTTAGGTATTTATTATCAGAATATGTAATTCTAAAAGCAAATTATAAATCGGAACAAATTTGCCGAGTAGAAAACCTATTTGAAAGCCCCGAGAATAGTCCTGCATCAATTCTCGTGAATTATCTTAATTTTCTTGGTTAAATGATAAAACATGTTCACTAATTTTATTGCAAAAACGGCTCTTATAATTTAAAAATACCGCTGTATCCACTGGCTTCATTCTCTGAGTCAGCATGTTGTTAGATTTTTAACTTAACCTTCGCCAAATTATCAAGAATTAACTGTCTTTTCAGAAAATAACACAAAATAAAAAAGTAAAACAAAGTGGACCGGTAGTGTATATTGATACAAAAAGTGGGTGATATTAAATTAAAATATTTTATTTGTTTTTAAAAGTGGGGGGTCCTAGACGCACCCTGGCTCTCCCAAGCATACGCCACTAGGTGGAACTAAAACAAAAATATTAAAAAATCGAAATTGAATCGTAAAAAATATCGGTAATTACTGATATAAAGTTTATTATACTAATTTAGTTTTATACACAATATCGAGCAATATAAAATTATAATATCAGAAATGATAAATGTATAAATGTTTGAATGCTATAGTTACATGTACATCGAGCAATACATATTAGAAATGGCACAGTACAAAATGTTTGTATGCCAATAAAATTTATTTTTTTATGGAGTTATACATTACATAGTGATTGTACATAAAAATGTCTTTTATATCTATATAGTAAGACTGTTGTCTATAAAGTATTATAGAGAACGAAAATCTGCCTTATTTTAATACAAACTCCCGCTAGAAAGCCGAGTTGGGGATGGCAAGGGTTATTATTTTACGGGTCCCGATTAAAACATTAGACTTTCTCGTATGTATCCTCTTGTATGTATCCAAAAGTATTTTTTTAAACGTGTTTTTCACTTATCATCAAGTGTTGTAGAAGAAATCGTAGTAACCCTTTTGAAAGACAATTAAATGGTCCAATAAATCTTGCAAAGTTTTTCTGTTTTTTTTTTAATAAATAAAACAAAAATTTACGATCAAATTTGACATTTGTAATGTTAAATTCAAAAATTCATGTCTCCGAAACTATTTACTCCAGCAACGTAATTTTACAAGCACTCGGCATTAAGCTAGAATAATTTCAAAATTTTAGCAATGAGGGTTTTTAGATATAATAAATAATGTATAAAAGCATCCTATTTAAAAAAAAAACCGTTTAACATCCGCGTGAATCCTGCCAGACAATTATTTTTTATTAAATTATTTTCAAAATAATTATACACATGTAAGGGGATGGGGTAGAGAGGGTAATAACCCTTCTATCCCCCATTAGGAATATTTAAAAAATATTTTAGGGCAAATTAAAATCTGCAATATGCTATAAAACAAATTAAAAATTAAAAGGATTTGAAATAACCAAAATTATTGGTTTCTTTTATATTATTTTCTTGAAATGAAATGTTTATTACTTCTTGCAATCATATTTTGGCACTGCAATAGCCAGCCTTTTGATATATTTGCGTCTTGTTTTCTCCAACCTGTCAAAATCTAATAAAACTTACGCGGGCTTTGAACAGGTAATAACAACAGTAGGCGAATAATAAAATAAACATTGAAAATTTTTGATCCAATACTTAAGAATAAATTTATATGTACAAAAAACAGGATAGATACTCAACACATGTAAGCGAAAACCGAGTTTTAAAATAAAACCGTAATCCTAATATGAACATAAGATTAAAAAGTATATAGGCAGTTTTTTGCTCAAGTAAATATTAATAATTTGCTATGACTGCTTGAATAAAAATACGATAAAAAGTTCCTATAAACATATATCCCAAACTTCATAACTTTTTAGTTACAGAGCTGTTAAGTTTTCAGAAAAAATTAAGTAAATGCGTATAAACATAGATGCATGAAATTGGGGATAGATGTTTAAATTATCCAAGGCTTTCTGAAATTATTATTTGTAATTATGTACTACCCTGGAAAAGGGTTAAAACCTGTAACCCCCTTCCTTTTTTTACTGTATCTTTTTCTAGGGTTGGAAAAAAATCAGAAATGATATGTGAAGGCTTTACTTAATCAGAAACTTTTTTGTCTAGTGCATTTTTTTGTAAACTGTGCCGTTTTCGAGTAAAAAAAAAATAAATACATGTCTGCAATAGGAAGTCAGCAATAAAAATTAGCAATATGAAACAATACAATAGAAAAACCATTGAGGTCCTATCCCAGAGTAGCAGATAATTACAAATATTGTTACAAGAAAGCTTTGGCAAGAAAATAAACATCTATCCTAAATGTCATGCCTCTATGTTTATTTACAATTATAAAATAAAATAATGTATTTTATTTTTAATTTCGGCTCTGCTTTTAAAAGTTAGAAAGCTTAAAATATAATATGATTTTCATCCAAGGTGTCTATGAAATTTTTCGCATAAAAACAAACATCAAATATATATATATATATATATATATATATATATATATATATATTAAATATATATATATATATATATATATATATATATATACAGGGTTCTGCAGCTCACCTCCCTTCTTATGTAGCTCATTTATTATTTACTGCTAAATTTTCATATTTTGCAAATGTTACCTTTAACCCACGGTGCATTTCAGGAAAATAATTTTGGTTATACAGGGTGTTACAAAAAAGTGTGACGTCACGATGGTGCATTTTTTTAAATGGAACACTGTGTATTTTTTTGTATATTTAGGGACCTCTTGTAGTCATCTATCTTTCTCTAAAATTTTGTCAATGTCGGTTCAGTAATTTCAGAAAAAAAAAATAAAAAAAAAAAAAACTGTTTTGCACCATTGAATTTAAAAATGAATAAAAATACCAGTAGTGCTTGATTAATAACATTAATCAAGGAATTTATTAAGTAACGTAATATCAGTCGCTTAGGTCATGTTTGGTTTATTCGAACTTTACAGGGTGTCCAAAATTTAGTGTCAAACTCTTCAAATTTGAAAGCACTTTATTTTTCTTATTTTAAATATGAGAGCCCCTGTATATTTTTGGGTCGTTAGATGCAGAATTAAAAAACAAACATTTTTATAATCATAATCCTATCGAAATTCCTAACACATTAAAAGTTATTTGTTGAAAACTCATTTTGGCATCTATTTTAATAGTAATACCATTGAATAAAAGTGAGGTGGCTATGAAAAACAATTTATTGACACTGGACTTTATTTAACTCACAAAATCTTATTGTGACGTATTATAAAAATTCGAGTAAATTATTATTATTTATTAATTAAGTTAATTTAAGAAAAACGTTTAAATGTTAAATAATTATTTATTTTTCATTTTTAATACTTATGGTAAAATTTAGGTAAATTAAATTAACTATTAGGTAATAATTAACGTTATTAGGAAACTCTAATGTCAATAAATTGTTTTTCATAGCTACCTATCATGTTTATTCAATGGTATTACTATTAAAATACATGCCAAAATGAGTTTTCAACGAATAACTTTTAATGTGTTAGGAATTTCGATAGGGTTATAATTAGAAAAATGTTTGTCTTTTAATTCCGCATCTAACGACAAATGTACGGGTTTATATTTAAAATAAGGAAAAATAAAGTTTAAAGGAAGTTTGACACTAAATTTTGGACCCCTTTACAGTTCGAATTAAAAACATGACCTAAGCGACAATATTACGTTCTTAATAAGTTCCTTGTTTAATTTTAGTAATGAAGCATATTGTATTTTTATTCATTTTAAATTCAATGGTGCAAACATTTTTATATTTTATTTTTCTCTGAAATTACTAAACCGATGTTGAAAAAATTTTTGGGAGGAATATAAATAACCCAGGAAGTCCCAAATATCAAAAAAATATACAGTGTTCCATTTAAAAATGCACCATCAGTGACGTCACTTTTTGACACCCTTATGACAAAATTATTTTCCTGAAAGGGACCGTGGGAAAAAGGGAACGTCTGCAAAATATGAAAATTTTAATTAAATAAAATAAAAATGATATATATATATATATATATATATATATATATATATATATATATATATATATATTATATATTATATATATATATATTATACATATATATATATATATAAAATATATATATATATATATATATATATATATATATATATATATATATATATATATATATATATATATATATATATATATATATATATATATATATATATATATATATATATATATATAAAATTATTATTATTTATTAAAAGTTCTGAGGAACCAAAAGAAAGAACTATTTTAAAAATATTTTGGCAAGCGCAGCGTTGCCATATCTAACCGAAACTAACGGCAACATTGTAATTTTAAATAGAACACCCTGTTTTTATTGCATATTCGGATTCTACACAAAATTCTAAGTAAGTTTTGTTAACATCTTCCTATACCTATACCTTACAGTTTTTAAGAAAATAATTAATCACTATTTTTTTTAAGGCAAATCGCCATGTTAAAAAGGTTTAATATTTACGAGCCAAACCGAGCTGGATACTAGAATTTTTTTTACGGGGTTAGACAATGCATGTATTTAAAAGATCTACATGCTATTATAGCAATATATCCTACAAGATGTCCCAAAAAATTTGCATTTTTATCGATATTAAATAAAGATAAAAACTCAATTTTTTAAAATAAAACATACTGTATTTTATTCTATTTTTTTAATAGACCAATAATTTACCTACAAAATGTCTATACATGTTTCTATACCCATCTGCCACCGTTTTTTAAATACAAACGAATTTTAATTTTTTCCCTGTTTTTAAATACTATTTACAGTAAACCACCGACCGGTTTAATTTACAATTTACCTAGGTAGGCCATGGAAGTTTGTATTTTAAATTGCTCTGACAACTATTTGACATATAAGGTAAAAATTATTTATTTTGTTTGATTAATAAGGAATAAATGCTTACAAAATTAAAATTTGCCTATATTTAAAAACGGTGCCAGATGAGTATGGAAAGATGTATGAACATTTTGTAGGTTAATTATTAGTCTATTCAAAAATGGGATAAAACACAGTATGTTGTATTTTAAAAAAATGAGTTTGAATCATTATTTAATATCGGTAAAAATGTAAATTTTTTGGGATACCCTGTAGGTTATATTTCTATAATAGTATGTAGATCTTTAAATACATGCTTGTCTAACCCCAAAAAATTCTAGTATCCATGATAGGCGGAAATATTAAACCTTTTAAACATGGTGATTTTCCTATATATTGCCTTATCCCTCTCCCAGGCTCCCAGAAAATAAAAATAATCTACGCCATTGGCAATATACACTTATTAACATTCCCGTAAAATTTAATGCATTAAAAAAGTTTCAGAATATTTACAACTTATTATTATTTTATGTTCATTTCTTATTTTTGGAGAAAACAATTTACGAAAAAATGTTCGTATGCGTCAAGATCCCAATTATCTCAAACTCTGCTTACATTAAAAATTAAAATACATAAGTATTTAATAACTGTGCGACAAAATCGCAAACTCTCACAATTATCGTTTAATTGAGACAAGTCTCACGGGGCAGTTTGTTATTTTTGTAACAATGAAACTAATACGGGATAAAAAGTATCCCTCCGGATTTTTGCGGCGGTGTGAAAATGTGTTTCAACTCGAAACGGCACGTGCCCTATCTTTTTTTACCCCCCGTGGAGTGCGATAATGGGGCGGATACATTATAGGAAAATAACAATAGTATACGATGTAACGATGTGTTTGATTTTAAGCAACAGGCAAGGGTTTTTAAATAACACAAAAAACTAACAAAAAAGTATATTTTCTTTGGATTACGCCCATTTTTTTTTAAAAAGGCCACTTCTTCTTTTTTTTTTTTATCTTCAAGTTCATAGGGTTAATAGGGGAGCAGGCTCAGTTCTTAAAAACCGGGCCTGGACCAAGTGTTTCCATTTTCTAAAAAAATTGTAAGGCGAGCAATCCCAAAGAAAATATACTGAAACATGAATTCGCCACAAAACTATAGAACATATTTAGAAGTTGGTATTTCTTACAGATTCGTATGATGCTTTTGCCTTGCTTTTTTTGGCGTAAAATAATTCTTCACACCCAAATGCCACTTCTGTCATTTTTTTTTTAATACAAAATGTTATAACAAGAGTTACGAACATTTAAAATTTAAATATAATGCTATGGCGCAAAAACGGTAACTACGTTAGAAGCTGCTAACCATAACACATATTCACAATGTCTGATTGACAGGGGTCACCGGGGCTATGTTCCAATATCACATCTGGGATGAGAACGGATTGAATAGAATACCAAGCGGAGCTAATCCGAATATTTAAAAAGTAAAATACTATATATGTTGATTTTTGTTTGACAAACCATCAACAGAAAACGTATTTCATTGACCCAAAAAGTTGGTAATCATGATTCTTCTTTTTCTTCTTCTTCTCTGGGAGCCGTCTTGATTCACTACCGGAGGCAGCGCAGCCTCTTGGGCTTTTTGTGCCTAATCTCCCATAATCATTTATACCAATCCTCCCATTAGTCTCGTTTCTTCTACAAGTCTGTATAACCCCGAGACTGGTTGGTTGATATATTCCTGTGGGCTCATTTCCGGTTGCCCAAATAATGCCTGTCTTTTGTGATTTAATGCTTTACATTCGCACAGGATATGGTAGGCTGTTTCTTCCCCCTCGTCGCACATTCTGCAACTTGGGTCCTCATTGTATAAGCCTATCTTGTGTCGGTTTCCTCTTAGGTTATGGTGCCCTGTTAGTAACCCTACTATTATGCGAAGTCTTTTCCTACTTTGTCTGAGTAGTTCTTCCTTCGTTCTTTTGGATGGGCCCCTTATGAAGCTTTTTCCATGTTTAATTCTACTGAGGTTTCCCGAGCATTCCTCGTGTTTGTTTCGGATCCATTCGCTGGTTTGCCCTCATGCTGTAGTTTTGGTCACTCCAAGGGCAGGTTCAGGTCCAAAGCATGGTGTGGATAATCCCTGTCTCGCAAACTCAACCGCTTTTTCGTTGCCTTCTATTCCCGAATATCCTGGTACCCACAAGAGAGTTACTCTGTTGCGTTCTCCCAGGACTTAAAGGTTCTTTTGGTATTCCCATCTCAGCTTGGACCTTAATTGGGGATTACTTAACAGGTGTTTTTCTCGAACAATAATAAACACCTTTTAGATCTTCAACCTGCTTTTTTTATAAAATGTATTTTTTTTCTGGTAATTGATAAATTTCGACGGTGTAATTACCCTCTACATTTATTAAGTTGCATATTTAATTGAAATTGAACCGATTTATTTTAAATTTAAATAAAGAAACACGATGGATTTTCTGTTTTTGCTCTGAGTGCAATAAATTAACAAAGCAAAAAAAAACAATACTGGCACCCGGTAACACTTGTTTCGTCACACGACGTTTAAGTCTGACGACAAATTTTAAGGGCCAGACATCACAGCTGGGACGGATTTTTTTAAAAAGGAATCGATTTACGGATCCGTATCCTCGTAAAGGAATCAAATCAACAATATGAATCACGATTCCTTTTTAGGAAAAAAGGAATCGAATCCAGGAAATCGATTCCTATTTATCGTATCAGGAATCCGGATCATCTTTAGATTTTATACTTACAAATGGTAACTACGATACGAATGATACTACATAATTCAGATGATAAATCAAGCGCCAAAATTTTAAGTACTGAGCCCAAGCCACGAAATATAATTTTGAACTCATTTTAAAGGTCTGTAACTCTTAGGCAAATTAGTTTTTGGTAAATATTCTGCAAATTTGAATATGTCATTTCTCAAATTAACATGAAACCACCCTTAAATGGAACATTTTTTTGAACTGTATTCCAAAATTTGCGATACTAGATCTTCATAAGGTTTTTAAATGTGATTCTCGATGAAACCTTAAGCAACTTATAAATGGGACATCTTATTGTAATTTTACAGGAAGTTTCACAAGCACCGTTTAATAATTTGTCTGCTTACGGAATATAAAAATATATTAAAATTTTAAATGCATTTTTGTAAGACACCCTAAATAGGAATAATAAAATGTCTCAATTTAAGGTTCCTGAGGGTTATCTAAAGAATTACATATCAAAAAAATTATCCAAATCGAGCAATCAAAACCTTTAAGATCAAGTGCAAGTAAAATTTATGCTCATTTTTGGATACCATACTCTATGGTTACGAAAAAAAATGTTTCATTAAAATGTTGTTTTTCTATACCTGAAAAACAACATATTTTGGGTTAACATCCATGTTAGGTAAGTTTCCCATTTAAGGATTTTAATAGGCAGATGTTTTAAAAGTATTTATCTTTATTTCCGAAAATCAATGTGATGCTGATTAAAATCTTATTTGCCTCAAATTCAGGATATAAGGGGTTCTTGAGGGTGCTAGATCAAAATTTGGTAATTAATATTTTTAGGTTAAAATTTGAAAAGGCGTATTTAAAATAACGTACTTTGGCATTTAAAAACCGATTTGTCTCAAATTGGAAATACAAGGAATCAATTCCTTTTGGAATCGGATTCTTCCAAAAAGGAATCGATTCCGGATCATTTTAAAATTATATAACGAATCCGTATCACGGATCCTATTTTTAAAAAGTAATCGATTTCAGCCTTCGGATCCTTAAAAAGAAATTGATTCCTGGATTTGATTCCAAAAGAATTCAATTTCTACCCAGTTCTGCCAGTCGTGAACTTTAAATCGTAATTACGCAGAAACTATTAAAAAAAATCGGGAGATAATAGACAAGGGAAGAGATTTTACGTGTTTTTAAATCAAAATAAATTTGATGTAAGGGGCCCATTACACTGTTTTCCATTTTGAATTTTTTTGTCGTTCCCTGATATTTATAATATTCCTTTAATTTATTTGTATCAATGTGTTGGTTTTTAAAAAGAGAAACAAATATATAAAATATGAGAAACACAAATTATAAGCAATCCAGTGAATTCTATAGGATAAAAAAAACTTGTTTTTTTATTGTAAGGTTCGAAAAATTCACTGCCAAATTTCCGAAGGTGATTCCTCATTAAAAAATATTTGAAATAAGTTTTTATAAACTTACGTTCAAAAATGCATAGTTTCTGAGATACAAGGTGTTAAATTAAAAAAATATATATATAAGCTTTTTGTAATTATCTTAAATACCCTGTAGCCAATTATCTTGAAATTTGTCAGTGTTATTTTTATTAATAAGGGCCTAATTAAATTTAAATTATTAAGTCCAGTGGCGTGTCAGGAGACACCTTAACGAAAAAAATTGTAAAAAAATATAGGCCACTGACTTTTTTGCTATTTTTATACATTTTTTTGATTAAGCCTAACTAACCAAAACTAAAAAATACAACTTTTTTGTCCCTTAATATTTTTTCCTATCCTGCTTTGTTTTGGAGAAAAAAAATTAAACCAATTTATTGCAAGTCTCTGAACTCCTTTAAAAAAATTAAATTTAAATTTGCAACTAGAGTTAACTACTAATGGGCTTCAAAGACTTGTACTGAATTGTTTTTTTTATTTTGTAAACGAAGCAAGATAGAAAAAAATATCTAGATACAAAAAAGTTGTATTTTTACTTTTCTAATTTAAAAAGATCATATAAAAAGGCAAAAAAGAAAATCCCCAATTTTTTTCACAATTATTTTTAAAAAGTTGTCCCCGGAGACGCCACTGGACCTAATGGTTTTAATTTAATTAGGACTCCGCAATTTTCTTATGAAAAATGGGTTTCGGTCAATTCTTTCAAACTTTGCATAGTGATAGTTCTCAACACGGTGATCAAAAGTCTCCACGGGCACAAAACCCGAAAAACCCCCCAACTTCCCCAAAATCACCCTCAAAGGTCACTGGGATTTTTCTTATGGAAAATGGGTTTCGGTCAATTGTTTTTAAATTTTTATAGTGATACTTTTCAACACGCTGATCAAAAGTCCCCACGGACACAAAACCCAAAAATCCCCCCATGGGATGATTTTGACTGATAGTACGGTCTATTGCCTTGCGCAATTTTTTAATAGTGTTGTCGAATTGTAGCAACTTTTTACAGAGCTACAGCCTGACATTCCCTGTTCTTGGATTTCCACCGGGGAATGGAATCCCCCCCCCAATACCTATTCGCCTGACTCCAGACTCAATTCTTACCAAAAACTTAAGTGGCTACAATTCGACGTGGAGACTTTTGATCAGCGGGCTGATGAGAACTATTACAAACATTTGAAAAAAATTGCCCGAAACCCATTTTCCATAAGCAAATTGCGGGGTCCTTTCCACAAAATCGGTTACAGGATATTTAATATAAGTACAAAAAAACTTTTTTTAAAAAGTTTAAAACCCAGTATCATAAAAACTATGCGTTTTCGAATTTTTTCCAATGAGAAATCACCCCCTGACATTTGGCCGTGTATTTTGCGAACACCATTTATAAATATTATCCGTTATAGGGCCGCCGCTGACCTAATAATGTAACAAAAATTGGCACATACTGGAGAGCGTCCGGTGTGAAAACAGCAAGTGTTTGGGGATATTTGAGCAGGCTGAGGCAACAAGAAGAGTAGCTGTTTGCTAATAGACACTTAGCTTTTCAAGGATATATTGGTTGGCAAATATTGAGTTACGGGAATTTAACAACCTAACAATGTTGTAAACCGATATCCTTTTGCTCGAGTCTGTTCAGATCACTGGCGCGAGAACTGGATAATGTAATAGTAAAATTAACAGTGGTAACTTTCGAGTGATGTTTGAGGTATGTTAGTGGTGTATGATGATGATTTATTATAAAAGAAATCTTTGTATTTATTTTCGTATGTATGATTAATCGCTACCTATTTAATTAGTACATTATAGTGACAGCGCGTAAAAAGAACAAATTCTAGAAAAAAAACGATCGCTTTTTTTCTACCGAAAGGATATATTGCCCGATACTGATATTTAACCGTCGATATATTGATAAACCTATATATCGTATCAGCAAATATACACAAAAAACAATTTTGTATTACTTCGTTTTTATAACTAGGGGCTTATATACTATACAGGGTGTCCGGAAAATTGTGGAAAATCTCCCGGATACGAAAAAAAAACACGTGAAAAGAATACTACAAGTTCATATAAACTTTTTTGTATAGGCTTCTCTTCGGAGATATTGGCTCCCAAAGAGCACCAATGAAATCAAATTTTTTAAACATAATTATTGAACCACAACAGAATGATGGATCTCTGTCACAGTACACGGGGTCTCTATTACAGTGCAGGGAGTCTTGGCTACATGAATGTCCTAAAACGAAGAAGACTTTTTAAGCTGTTTAATTAGGACCAATATTAGCCTCTCATCTCATCAAACAGGTTTTTAAAAATAAATCGGACTATCTTGTATAATAAGTAAAACACTTACCGTTAAACCAAAAGTTAAATCATCAGCAGACACCTTCAAAAGCACATGTTTCGAGATCTGATGTATTTTCTTTCTCCCCCCTGAATGTTTTTTTCTAAACAATCCTTAAAATGTAAACTGCTCAAAAAAAATCGTACCATTTAATTTTTTTACCCCCCTTTTTAAACTGCTGTAACTTTTTTAAAAATTTTTTTAAAAATTTTAAAAGAAGTTTAAAACCGCGTTTCTTCTACTTTAAGCTGTATTGCATTCAGTTTTAGTAAGATGAATATTAATTTTTATGCCGGGTTTTTCAATAGAGTGCTGCAAAAAAAAAAAAAAATTTAAGTGTGTCCCATTTTAGTGGTAATTTTTTTGGCTTTTGGGTTGTTAATAAATAATATTTTTTTGCCGGAAGGGATTTCCCGAAAATTTTAAATTTTTGGGGAAAATTTTTAAAAAAATATAATAAAATATTACGGTTTCAAAACCTTTTTATTTTGGAAACTATTTTTAAAGTTTATTTAAAAAGTTAAATTTTTAGTTAGGGGACTCCAAAAAGTGTGTTTAAAATTAAATATAGGGTAAATTTTGCGAAAGGGGAAAATTTGGTTTCTTTTTAAAAATCCAATTAAGTTTTGAACCAATTTCTACCAATCATTTTGGGGGTTTTTAAATCACAGAAAAAGGCGAAGAATTGGTTTGGAGGAATTCCCAAATTTAAATTTCATTTTAATTGTAATATCATTTTAAATTAAATTTGATCTAAAAAGTAGGTCCATATTTCTTTTGTGTACAAATTACTTTCTAACAGGAGTTTGTGGGTCGGTTAGTTTATCCATTCGATTTGAAAAATAAATATTACAAAAAACAACCATTTTTTTAGTATGATTACAAAAAAGCAAAATCCAAGAAATCATTTTGATTTTTTTAAATTTTGTTTTTCTATATTATTTAAAATCAAAAACCTTTCGAAGGGGTAAAAAGTATGTAAATTGTTTAAACAATATTGATGATATTTAAGTGGATTTTTTTTACATTGCCGTAACTTTTTAAATTTTAATTTTCCTCATTTTTTACACAAAATCTTTTTTGTAGATAATTAAATTTCCTACAAAAATAGTTGTATATTAATTTCTCGTCTTTTTCCTAGTTTTCAAGACATCGTGAACTTTAATTTTTGAGAGCAGAAATTTTACCCAACTTCCGAACTGTAATAATTATTGCTTATAAGATTTTTTTATATAATAGTGACAAAAGTAAAAATTAGAAATATATATATATATATATATATATATATATATATATATATATATATATATATATATATATATATATATATATATATATATATATATATATATATATATATATATATATATATATATATATATATATATATATATATATATATATATATATATATATATATATATATTATAAACAACTAACTCTAAGAAACATATTATTCTATACCAGATATTAAAGAATATATGATAAAATTTAAATAAATAAAATTTTATGCAGTTATTTATCCTAATTTTTGAAATATTTTATTAAATGTTAAAAATTTTCTGCTTTACTCACATATCCAAAAAAAAACATTTTAATTTTCATTTATATTTTGCGAATCGGAGATTACAGCTTTTTCAAGTGGTGGGTGGTTATCGCAGTCATTTCCACTGCAAACAATGCAAGTCGTGAGGAATGAAGGCCACTTTTTTGCAGCCATATGCTGAACCGCATCCTGTTTTGCAGTAGCAAAATATTATTTTTAAGAAGGTTTCAGGTGCTGCTGGTTGCGTCATTTTTACTGGTTTTAAATAATCGTCTCCATTCTTCAGGAGGGATTGGAGAGTTAATTTTTCATTGTTGGACTTGTAAGTAGACTCTTAGTACCTGATGATTAAAAAATGTTTTTTTGAAACCACTCAAAAATAATGCCTTGCAACGAGTTTATTCAACAAAAAACTATGTTAACTAAATATGGAAATATTAAGAACATCTTTTATGTATTCATGCATTCACTGAATGTGATACTACCTCGGCCTTTTATAATAGGCAAAAAATTTTATTAAAATTTGTAATAATGATTATAAATTACGTGCAGCAGCTGAAACTTTTATGGTAGAAGATCAAAGTGATGAAGTACTTTTTAATGAAGGTGTAAGTTATATACTTGCAAAGTATGGTACCAAAAACCTGAATGAACTCCGATACAAACGTTTCATAGCATTAGCTTCAAAATGTAAAAGTGTACAACTTCATTCACTACTTCCGACAGAGGATGCAGCAAAACAATATATCAAAAGAGTCTACTTATTACAAATCCTGCAATTGAAAATTAATTTGCTAATCTCTCCTGAAGAATGGAGTTGGCAAAAAGACGATTACCGAAGCATTAAAATTATTGTAAAACTATTTTTGTAGAAAATTAAATTATCTACAAAAAAGATAATGTGTAAAAAACGACGAAAATTAATATTTAAAAAATTACTGGGGTTTAAAAAAAAATTTTTTAATTTATTTTATTTAAATTTTTTATTATTATTTAAATATCTTAAAAATTGTTTAAATACTTTTTTGCCCCCTCCAAAAGGTTTTTTATTTGAAATAATATAGAAAAACCAAATTATTAAAAAATATATCAAAATCGGACCTGTTCTTGAGGAGTTCCAACTAAAATGTTTCATTGACGCTAGTACAAGAAGTGTTGCAATATTATCTGAACGAGTAAAAAAACCTTAAAACACCATACACAGAACCCAATTAAATTAGCTTTGCAAAACATTTTTCCGTATTTCCTAAATCCCCCGCTAATTCGCCACAAAGTAATTGGACGAGTCCCGTTCGGCTTCGACGGTTCGTTAAGCGTCGCTGCAGTGTAGCGCCCCGACGGCGACGCCGTCGCAGAAAGACGCACGTGAATGCCACGTGGCGTCTTTTGTTCGACGCGTTTGCCCTCATGAATATAATAGCAGTGTAATGTGCAATTTTGTATTAATGCGCTTTGTGGGCGATGGATCATCGGACACTAGTTTGTAAATGGGTTTAATATCCATATTTATTTAATTACGTGGGACCTTGATTCCTAAATTTATTAGATAATGAAATTGCTGCCGCATACAAGAAAATCATGCTGATGTTGATATATGGTAGAATAGTAAGGGAATCAAAAATTAATTAAATTTTAAAAGCCATTATTTCTACAACCCATTTATACTTTTTTACTGTTCTTTCAATCATTAATTTCATTATATGAAATATTAGTGGTAGCCCCCGCCTTTTAAGTACAGGAAGAGCACTAAAACAGCTATGTGCCCAGATAGCCAGTGTTACTAAACAAAAAGTAACCCATCAGTAGTTGTTACCAATTTGACGTTAAGTTAACGACAATAGGCTATTTGCCACTATTGAAAATAAGCTTTAAATTGTGGTCATTCTATCAGATAATAGTATAAAGCATATTTATCTATAATATAAAGTAAAATATGCATATGTATTGCAAAGTATACGTATTAAAATTCAAATATTTTTGAAGTTAATTCAGTGACTGAAAGGCTCTGTGATTGGTTACAACTTTGGTGACGCCACTTGCAAGTAAATAAATGTCACAAGCTTTGTGTTGTGTCTTTTCAGGAGTTATTTTCGATCTTTAACAATCCAAATAACTGTTTCTTGACCATTTTATATAAAAAGCATATTTCAAGTAACATAATTCTCCGTTTTGTACCTCAAAATGGACATAAATTTTGTGCAAGCCGATAACAGAAACCTACCTGCGATAGTCGCATTTATTGTTGTGCGTTTCGTTAAAAATAACGCTGACTACTATGCTGCAGAACTCAAAAATGTAAAAACAGCTGTGGTACTACTTCTAAAAAATTATTTATTTACGTATTCATCATTTAGTATTTCTCAAAATCTTATTGTAGGTTATGTTTATGGAGTGTAAAAATATAAGGAGTACCATCTCTTATGGGAGACCAATTGAAAAAGTGCCCATTTTGTATTTCGTGTAATTAATTATATCAGTTTCCATCTGCAATTCTATAATAATACCGTTAAGTATAAAAAGAGAAAGTACTAACTTGCTAGGTATTTAACTTCTAGAACAAACAAAATCATTCTAATCCAAAAGATAGGTTATACCTTAAAGTGTTTATAAGTTATCTAAAGGCAATATTTTGTTGTATATAAATAGGTAGGTTTATAAAGCAGGATATTTGTATATTATCAAGTGATCTTCACATATAAAAACATTTGAGTGCGATACAAAGCTGTTTGGATCTCTTCGAGCTAATTGTAACCACGTTTTTCGCCTTTAAGGATTTGTTGAGACAGATATAAACAGTTTTTGTGGTGTTTTCAGAAAAGTATTGGTAGAGATCGAACGCTGTAAGAACAACACCGATACGTCACGGTTTTATATCAGTTTGCCATATGAGACCGTGACAGTGACGGATGGGCCATAGGGCAAGCCGGGCAAATGCCCGGTGCGCCGCCGCGATTTCGATACTGCAGCGCCGGTACGTTGAAGTGAAAAAATAAAAAAAAATTACTGGAGCGCGCCAATGCGTCTGCGCAGCACACTAACATGCGAAAGTGGCGACGGCTAACCTTGAACTAAGGTCGGCGCGCGGCGCCTTTGACAATATTAACCCGTCAAATTGGAAAACGTTCACTACCTAACCAGTAGCACGTGTTTTATTTGATTTCTTTCGATATAAATTTGTTGATTTTAAGATGAATTTTTAATGTGAGCTGATGACTTGCGAATGAAATAGTAATTTAAAACTGAATGGATGTTCATTAAAAATTCGGTAAGTATTAGACAACTGTAGGCAGGCACGTGCTGGCCCACCGAGATACCGGGAGTTTCCCGGTAGGCCCTTGTAAGGTTGCCTCAAAGGGCCCTCTCAAGCCTTAAAGCCTACGACACGGCTAAATACAAAAAATAATAAAAAATTAGAAGTCATAATCACTGTTTAACTGGACTGCACCTGACTTGACAACAATATCTTTTGATAATACCACTTACATAGGTATTATGACAAAGGTTGTTCTCAAAATTAAATTTGTTAAAAATAAGGCTACGTAATTGCCTTCAAGAGGAGAATTTGGAAGCCTTGTTTTTGATGCCCTGAGAAAAAGAAAATTTACTGAAATTTGAAATTGTTATAACCAGCCAGATTTATTTACGAATTTTTCAAATTTCGACTCCTTTATCTAAATACTTGCAAAATTTAGAAATTGTTTTTTAAAGGGTAATGATTTATTAAAGCATTTTAAAAATAAAGTAATATCTTTTTCACGCGATTTTAAGTAAAGTCTGCAGCAGACAATTTCGTGACAAAAATGAACTCAATAATGGAAGAAAAAGGTATTGACGCCAATGTGGAAGAGGAATTACCGGTCAAACGCCAAAAGAAAAGAAAAAAAACCATCGCACGAATCAGGTTCCGATTCTGACAAGGAGAGCTGAGCGTACTCGATAAATACAGAATTAATACTTATAACGATATCCTGGACACCGCGGTGACGAGTATTAGTGCAAGATTTAAGGAATCCAACTAACACATTTTTGCATACCTAGATCCTAAAAATTTCGACGAAGTCAACGAAGAAACAATACCAATGAATGATTTTGATCAGCTCAGCAAATTGTTAATAAAAATAAACGAAGAAGCTACCGCAGAACGTTTAAGAAAAAAATTGATCTACTTTGCTGACAACTGGCCAAATTTAAAGAATGGCTTGAGTTCATTCGTAGCTGAAGACAATGATGACGAAGAATTTCCGGACAATTCTGAAAGCGAGAACGAAGAGAAAATCAAAGATAGAGATGAAGTCGATGAAGAACAAGACGATGAAATTCGTTTTTAAAAAATTACCAATTTTTGTCACAGTTGCGTGATTTTCTTCCTTTCAGTTTTAGATCGGTACAGCTTAATATGTACTGCCTATTTGATTATCGGTTTGGCATATAAAAAGCTCGCAACGCAGTCCACCATTCAAGTGGCCTGTGAACGCTGTTTTTCAAAACTAAAATACATTAAAAATCGTCTACGAACTACTTTACGTAGAACTTTTATCCAGCTTTATGCTGGTTAAAAAAGCAATTCTTCAGAATCTCAATGTTGAAGAGATAATCGACTGCGTTGCACAAAATTCCAAACTATTAAAAAAATTATTGCTCCTTCAAATTTATGATTACGTATGTATCTTTTTTAAAAAAATCTTGGTGTTTCCATAAATATACTTCATGAAAAAAAGTGCATTTAATTTATGTGTGTATCGAGGGGCGAGTGGGGGGGGGGTGAAGACAAAACTCTTATGGCGCCTCATCACTTCAAATGCCCGGTGATAATTTTAGCGCCCATCCGTCCCTGGACCGTGACGTATCGGTGTTGTTCTTACAGCGTTCGATCTCTACATTGTGGCACTACACACCATTTATTTACCATTTCAGCTAATAAATTGGGGAAGGTGTTGAATAAAGATATTTTATTTTTTTTAATACTTTTAAAGGACCGTGGTTCAGTTTAAAATGTCACAAATATAAATAAGGTTTTAACTACTGCTATGTTCCACCAAAAACTCTAATAAAACATAAAACATGAACAGTAAAATATAATGTTCACCAAATTTTCCCAACTTTATAAATTAGATTATTTTCGAATTTGGAGAGCAAAATTTGCAAAGTAGTTTTAGTCTTCTCCATTACCCCTGATTACTTTATTTTGTTCCTCAAACGATGTTCGCTTGGCCTCGGCATCTTCATTATTTATGTATGCCGGAGTTCTTTCCAAGCAATTTGACTAACTTTCTGAAATATGGACCAGTTGGAGATTCCCTTCTATTACTTTTTAAAAATCGTAAATCATAATTGCTTCAAAGTATATTTTAGGCATTTTTATAGGGTATCTTCGTAATTGTTAGTACTATCAAAAAAGTAATATAATAGGCGTCGGGTGTTCTTTTTGGGTCAAACTTAAAATGGTCAAATCAAAATTTGATAATTTTTGCTCGCTTAAGACCTATGGGGGAAAGTCAAAAAAAGTGACAATTTTAGAATGACCCTATAGTTTTTTAGTTAAAAGAGATACAGAAAAATATGTTATACAAAATATTCTTTAAAATGATTGTTGAATAAACTGCCGCTTTTAAATTAAATATACGGGGTTAGGTAAAAAAGTTATCGGACTTAAACTTGTTTCAGAGCTAGGTAAGAATCGAATCCTTTTGGAATCGAATTCAGGAATCTAATTTTTTTAAGGATTGAAGGCTGTAATCGATTTTTTTTATATAGGACCCGTGATCCGGATTCGTTATGAAATTTTAAAATGATCCGGAATCGATTCTCTTTTAAAAAATCCGATTATAAAAGGAATCGATTCCTTATATTTCTAACTTGAGACTAAACGGTTTATAAGTGTCAGAATCCGCCATTTTAAATACGTCACTTCAAATTGTCAGATTTTGACCTAAGATTATTAATTTCCAAATTTTGACCTAGCACCCTCATAAACCCTTATATCCTGAATCTGATGCAAAAAGGTTTATAAATGACAAAATCCGCCATTTTAATTCTTCTATTTAAATGGACCAATTTTATACCTAAGATTCTTAATTAGCATCACATTGATTTTCGGAAATAAAGATAAAGAATTTTAAAACATCTGTCATTAAAATCTTTAAATAGGAAAACACACCTAACATGTGATTTTTAACCAAAATATGTTGCTTTTTAGGTCCAGAGAAAGAACATTTTAATAAAAAAAAAATTCGTAACCCGAGTGTTATATCCAAAAACGGGCATAAATTTCACTTGCATTTATCCTAAAAGTTTTGATTGCTCGATCTTTATAATTTTTTAATATGTTATTCTTTAGATAACCCTGCACTCAAAAAAAGAATATCTTATTGTAAACGCGTTTGCCTCATTTTGAGAGCATGTTGACTTTCATATGTGGCAAAAGAATATTTTTTCAAATAAAGAAACCAATTTCTTTATTTCCATGGACGTAATCCGACAAAAAATGTTTTTGCTTTAAAGATATAGATAAAGATTTTAGATGAAACAACTAATTACATATTTTTAAAAAAATAATCTTTTAATTAGAATCTTTCATACCATTATTTTAAAATACTGATGCTCTCAATATGAGAGACTTGTTTCTCGTTTTAAAATGTGTTGATTTTCATTTAAAAACCTTGATATGTTTAATTGATAAAATTACTACACAATACAAGGCTTTAAGTTTCTCAATTTAAGAACTTTGCATCATAAACTGAATAATTGTTCTTCAGTGTAACATATTGCAAGGGCGTGTTTTAATACCTTATTTATTTACTTCATGTAATTTAGGATCTCATTTTAAATCCCTATTTCTTTCTATTGTAATACTATCTAAATTCATTTGAAAAAATATTTTTTTATTTTGACACCTCCAATATTTTGATTCATGAGTCTGTATTATTAAATAGGTTTACTGTGTGTTTTAAAAGAAAAGTAAATATTTCAATGGGTTATTTTAGACGTCAAATTCGAATTTGAAATATGAAAAAAAAAACATATAAATGTGGCTCCGGAAATGCTTCAAGATACAGGAAAAATTAGTCTTGGCAAACCTCTTGGCAAGTTTTTGATAAACCTAACAGGTTTATGTAAAATTGGCCAATTTTTTAATATAAATGAAAAATTATTTTTTATTTAAACTTTCAACACACTGGATAAAAATGCACTTCCGTACCAGCATTTATATGAACTTTTTTCTAATTTTCACGTCCAAGATCCCTTATTAAAATATTTGCTTTTTCTTTCAAAACACCCTGTTTATTTAAACATCCAGACTCATGAAACAAAATATGCAAAATGTTAATCAGAGACAATGCCATTGTCGTATTTCAAAAACACAATTTTTTTTCAGATCCAATAAGATTTGGGGCAAAATTCATAGTTACTTTTTGAATTCTGTAACTACACTGAAAAGGTAGTAGGTACCTATGAGTAAAATAAAAAAACTTGCTAAAAGTTATAACAGTTTTAATTTTTTTATTAATATATATTATTTAGCAGTAAAAAAAACAATATCTACTAGAATTTCTAAATAATACAAACTCAAAACCCTAATCTTTGAAAACTGAACACAGAAACATTTTTTAGTTTTAAATATAAAATATCTCAATAAGCGGCAAACACAGTCTTTTATGGTGAAATGTGTTATGAGCCGGTTGTAGAAGGTTGGCTTAAACTTGGTTTAACTTGAACTTAACTGGTGGTTGACGTTTCCCTCTTAAAATGAGTATCTCCATAATTACCTAAAAAGTAAAGTAAAACAGACTGTATGTACCGACAACCAAAATTTAATAATTTTATCACTTTCAAAACAATCAAAACTTGTTTTGTATTTTAAAATCGGCCAGAGATACAGGTTTAAAAAAATGAGAAAAACTCATGCCTGGCCAACTATAATCGCCTTAGGAATATGTGCTAGCGTTTTGTAAACACCTTTTACAGACACCATGTATAAAAATATTTTAAAAATGTAAAAAATCTTCTATATTTAACATAATTTTCCAAAAATTTTTTTAAAGTCCAATCTCTGTCCACTATCTCTTGAAAACTCATTGCATTATTAATTACCTTGGTGCTAATCTAATTTATCTAATAACGTCGTTGTGGTTCATGTCAAAAGCTAGGCATCTTTTGATAATGGCGGACAGTACAACAATTACTCAAACGTTTTGGTGGATTTTTATCAATTTTGGGGGAGTTAGAAGTTGTTTTAGTTTTATTTCACTACATTAAGTAGGTATAGTGCCAAAGCAAAGAGGTATAAATAATATTTTAATAATGAAAAATACTTACCAGCATCAAATTCCCGATTTAGATTTTTAAAATTTTCACACACAAGGTCGTATCGATAATACTAGTAAACTAACCACAACTAACCACTAGACGCGAAAGCAGACACAAACGTCACGGACATCACAGCAGCGGCTAACTATGTCTATCTTTTTCTATTTCACATATACTAGTACAGACGTTGTTGCAGCTATTTCTGGTATTGACATGGTATATTACTAAAATCAAGAAGTTCTTGGAATGAGATCTTGAAATTTTAAAATGAGATAAAGGCGGTTTTAACTGAAAGAATCCGTTGCTAAAATAGTGAAACTTATATTACAAAACAAGAGTTTATATATTCTTAATTTTAAAAATTGGATTAATTATTTTCATTTCTTATTATTTTAATTCAAGATAGCTGTGAATTTAAATTGTGACTTTATATGATTTTAATTTACGTGACTCATTTTTTCGAAATAAGAAATGGAATTTTTACTTTAACATAAATGGTATTAAAATGAATAAATCGACTAAGGAAATTTATGTTTTGTTTTAAGACTTTTAAAATCTTTAGAACAAAAACATGTTTTTAATATAATAGCACAGGGTTTCTAAACAAAATATATTTTTTTAAACCATCTATGTTCTTAAATATTGAATTGAGGTGTCCGTTACTTTGTGATAGTTCATTTTTAACTAGTAAATGAGAACACAGTTTTTACTTTGTTTACTATCACTATATTAATTAATTTATAAAACAGTGACTGCAGTTTCGTAGTACTACTACATTATCAAACTGAAAGCTTTCAGTTTGATAATGTAGAGTAAACTAAACTACGTATGTTTTAAATTAATTAATATAGTGATAGTAAACAAAGTAAAAACTGTGTTCTCATTTACTAGTCATCTATGTTCTTATTTTGAAAAATCTTTTTTTTGTGTGTCAGGAACTTTTAAATGGGACATTTTATTATTTCTATTTAGGGTGTCTTAGAAAAATAAATTTAAAATTTTAATTCATTTTATATTCCGCATGCAAAAAAATTATTAAACGGACTTCTGAAACTTCCTGTAAAATTACAAAAAGATATCCCATTTATAAGTTGCTAAAGGTTATCTTAAGAATCACAATTATAAACCTTATGAAGATCTAGCATCGCAAGTTTTAGAATACAGTTCAAAAAAATGTTCTATTTAAGGGTGGTTTCATGTTGATCTCAGAAATAACATATTTAAATTTGAAAAATATTTACCAAAAACTAATTTGGTTAAGAGTTACAGCACTTTAAAATGAGGCTGAAATTATATTTTGCGGCTCGGGCTCCGTGTTAAATTCTTTGAAGCTTGGTTTACCACATGGATTGTGTTGTATCATTCGTCCCGTAGTAACGTAGTTTGTAAGTATAAAAACTTAAGATGATCCGGATTCGTGGTTCGATAAACAGGAATCGATTCCCTGGATTCGATATATTTTTTCCTTAAAAAGGTGGTATTGGTGATTTAATACCTTTACGATCGATTCCTTTTTTAAAGGATCCGTCCCAGCTCTACCTTGTTTTTTTTTTTAATGAAATATATTTTAATCTAAAAAGATATCAAATTAAAATTTCCTTTAAAAAATATATCGCACCATGGATGACATTGGTTTCCTACACATTTATTTAATATTTATTAATTTAAACCACAGTAGACTATGAAATAAAAACTACTATTAGATTATTAGCGGCAGATTATTTAACACTCATTATAAAGAAACTTTTGTAAAAAATATTTTTCTGTATCTCTTTTAATAAAAAACATGTAGGGTCATTCTGAAATTAAGTGAGCAAAAATGTTCAAGTTTTGATTCAAAAAGTGCACCTGATGTCTACATTACTTTTTTAATAGCAGTTACGGAGATCCTATAAAAGTGTCGATGTACTACATGACTAGTCATTTCAGGAAATAACGAATTTTATTAAAAAAAATAAAAACAAATATTGTTGTTATATTTTAGTAAAAGCAAGTAAAATAAAAAAGATAATAAAAATTCAATAAAACATTGGACATCAAAAGCAACGTTTTAATGGTCAGTATCCTGTATCTTTGTTTATGTTCTCCTCAGATATTTCAAGATTGCCTGCATTTTCGCAGTTTACTTCTACGCACTCATTACAAAAAATGTAACATTTAATACAAAATTTACTGCACCAACAATTTGCTTAACAGAACAGGAATAGATAGTCAGCCATTTTTCGTAGAATTACAATTTTTTTCGAGTGAATTTAAATTAACTCCGTTTTATTGCTGTATTTGACAGTAATTTTTATTAAATTACCAAAAAAAAGCAAAAAACCATTTTTTTGGATTAAAATAGTTTTTAAAAAATCATTCCATATAAAGGAATAAACAAAAATTGATGATAATTTGTAAAACTAAAAAATTAATATCTGTGTTAAATTTTTATAAAAATACTTGTGAAGCAAACCCTTCACCCCAATTACTTTAAAAAAAGTTTTGAACAAAAATCTGAAAAAAAAGTTTTGAGCAAAAATCTAAAAAAAAGTTTTTTAAACTGTTTGTAGTTCTTCCTACACAATAATTACGACCAGCCTTATTACAAGATTCTTCTAATTTATGGTGGATGCGCAAGAATACTATATAATAGGTTGTTCAATAATTTTGTCATTTTATATAGTCCAGTTACTGAAGACCTGAAAGTACCCAAAGCTGTAAATAAATCTGTACAGTTTTCATTTGTGAAGCAATTTTTAGGTCTTCGCGGATGCTTTCGAGCGAGAAAAAGTTTATCAACATTAACAGGTGGGAAAGGGCTGAAAATGGCCCCTCAAGGCTCGAAAAATGGGTTTCCCGCTAATATCTGCCAAAATATGCGAATTAAAGAATTTTTGTCAAGACAAAAAATAAAGATTGCCTTGAAATCTACAAAAATGGTTCTTATAATTTTTTTCGAAAAAACGATAGTTTTCGAGATAACGGGACCCAAAATTCCCGTCATTTTATATAGCTGCCGCTCTACCGCTATCTTTATGAATTCACTTATAAGCGGGCGGACAAATTGTTCCATTACTCGGGCAATAATGTACATTTTTTAATCATTCAAAGTTCATCGGAATGGGAAAACCCGTACCTATCATTGCATATGAATTTGAGTCCATTCTGATTTTTCTAGAATAATGAAAAGTTTTTTTTCTCAATATTTTAAGAGTATCTCATTAATTCATTGATATTTTTTGAAAAAATTCTTTGCTAATAACATTTTTTTTTATATTGATACCTTAGCAAGTTTTTAATAATCCCAGAATATGTCCTGCACAATCTTTCTTTCGTTTTGATAAAATATTGCTTTGCCCATCTGCAATTTTTAGTAATAAAACTACTACTACCACATCTATCCATTGTGTCCCAGTCCCAAAAATGAGTTTTCCGCGAATATCTGCCAAAATATGCGAATTAAAAAAAAATTATTTGGACAAAAAATGAAGACCACCTTGAAATATACAAAAATGGTTTTTACTATTTTTTTCGCAGCACCAATATTTCTCGCAAAAATGGCCGTCGAAAAATTCATAACATTCCACACTGGATAGATGTGGCTAAACGGCTAAGAAATGCAGATGTGCAAAACAATTTTTTATCAAAACGCAAGAAAGGTGATGAAGGAAATTTTCTGGGGTCATTGAACACTTGCCAAGGTCTCATTATAAAAAAGAAATGTTAATAACAAACCATTTTTTCAAAAAATATCAATAAATTAATGAGATACTTTCAAAATATTGTGAAAGTCGCTTTTTTTCATTGTTCTAGAAAAATTAGAATGGATTCAAACTCATATGCAATGATAGGGGTACGGGTTTTCTTATTCCGATGAACTTTAAATGATTACAAAATGTACATTATTGCCCGAGTAATGGAACAATTCGACCGCCCGCTTATAAGTGAATCCATCCGGCATTCTAGCAGTAGAGCGGCAGCTAAAATGAGGGGATTTTTGGGTCCCGTTATCTCGAAAACGTATCGATTTTTCGAAAAAAACTCATTTATGTAGATTTCAAGGCAATTTTAACTTTTTGCCAAAACAAAAATTCTTCAATTCGCATATTTTGGCAGATATTGGCGGGAAAACCCATTTTGGGGCCCTGAGGGGCCCTTTTCACCCCTTTTTCCACTGTTTATGTTGATAAACTTTTTTTCGCTCAAAAGCATCCCCGCAGACCTAAGAATAGCGCCACAAGGGAAAACTGTACAGATTTATTTACAGCTTTGTCCTTCAATTATTGGACTAATAAGAAAAACACGATTTTGTGGTTTGAAATATTAAAAAATTAATGAAATTAATAAATATTATTAATTTTTTCGTCTCATGATAACAAGAGAACGCACGCAATGCTCAAATTAAACCAAATTTTGTAAAAAAATCCTTTTTAGGAAATCTACAAATTGTATTAGAAAATAGATATCGTAAGCATACATTAACTGAATTTTTAAGGGGTTAAAGAAAGTGTCTATTTTTTAATTTTTTTTATTTAAGATGTGTGACATGAGACCTACACCAAATAAATCTTTATCTTTAATAGTTTTTAAGATATTGACGTTTTAAATTAAAAAAAAATCTTTAATATCTGAAATTACGCCTTTTCTCGATTATTTGCTGCTTGACCCCCAATTTGGACTTTGGACTTGTGTTCAACAAAAACAATTAACTACAGAAAATCCTAGTCCGACACCCATCACACACCACTTTTTTTTTTCCGTGGGCCTGTGTTATTAAATAATCATAAAGCTTTATTTTTTAACATTTCTATGTTGCAGAAGGGGTGCGCCGCTATACATCCCTAAATAGAAACCGCCCCTGTTATTAGCGGAGAAATTCAAAGTTATTTAAGTCCGCCTCTTAAATAATCAAACTCTGTTGGTTTAATGAAATCAAACCACATTTTACAAGAGCACCCTATATAATTATTGTAACCATGTCAGCAGAACTAGTCAGAAAATAATCCTATCAAATCCGATAAAGATATTCGTTGAATGGACAGAGCATGAACTGCTAATCTTTCAAGCATCAGGATATGGTCAGATTGAGTGCCAGAGTGGACCGTGAACACAATCGTCCATATAATTTGATTTTCGTTCGCAATCAGACTAAGTGCTTTAAGAAAAGATATAGGATATTTGCCCCCGATATGCCCAGAAGCTTACAACTTAATCTTTTGGTAATTATTATTATTAGTCAGGGCAGGGCTAAGGAATTTACTCGTTACTTTCGTGTTTATAATGAATATCGGATTTTATGATATGGCCTCGTTTTGGGTAGATAATTTTCTGGGGGGGTATATATATATATATATATATATATATATATATATATATATATATATATATATATATATATATATATATATATATATATATATATATATATATATATATATATATATATATATATATATATATATATATATATATATATATATATATATATATATATTTAAGGGGGTAAAAACTATGATGCTCAAAGATTTTAATGGGCGATAGACGAGCTCAAAATAAGTCAAAAGCCAAAAACATATGAGTCAAAGTTAATTGTTTTCGAAATATGCCCTTTTTTTAAGTTTAAAAAACATGGCAACACCGCGTCTGTTTCGTCGAAGGGCGGGTCTCCCACTTGAACGTTGTTGTGAGTTTTTGCACTGTTTACATTTTTTTAAGGAGATGTTCATTCATTTACATACAAATAATAAAAAAAATTTCTTCCTGCAACCCTTTTTTTTAATATTAAATTTAAGTAAAAAAACAATCAATAATTATTTGGTTTTTTTTTGTAATTAAAAAATAATTGTACTCAACCCTAAGAAAAACTTAATATCCATTTTAAGGGAAAACAACTAATTATGCTTTTTAAAAAAACACTTGTTTTGCTTAAAGAATAAGATTTTGGGCGCACACATTCCGTTTTCATCAGTCTTTAGTAGGTACACTTGCAATACGTTTGTCTTGAATTTAAAAAAATACCGGCATATTTTCCCGATTCAAAAACAAACAAAAAAATTTCCCTGGCCGGGTCGGGAAGCTTCTTTGTACGACTGACTTCGCACAAAGGTATCGCTCTGTTGCCAATTGTTTTTTTTTAATTTTTAACTGGGGGAACAATTTGTTAAAAAATCATTAATTTTTTTTTATTTGTAGACTAAAACATTTAAAATTAAGTTTATTTTATTATCAAATGAATCTACTGATAAGCGATTAAGACAAAAACCTTGTTTTGGTTTAGAAAAATGCTTTCAAAGTGCATGACTTTTAAAATCGTTTAGAAAAAAATCTGTCAAGTTTTGACATATATGTCATATAAAAATGACTTATTTTAGCTCCACTTCCCCCCATTAAAAAGATGAGCATCATACTTTTTTCACTGTATATATATATATATATATATATATATATATATATATATATATATATATATATATATATATATATATATGTATTATATATATATATATATATATATATATATATAGGGTTTTATATATATATATATATATATATATATATATATATATATATATATATATTATTATATATATATATATATATTATTATATATATATATATATTTTTATATATATATATATATATATATATATATATATATATATATATATATATATATATATATATATATATATATATATATATATATATATATATATATATATATATATATATATATATATATATATATATATGATTTTTGACGTCTCGGCACTCTCGATACGAGGAAAGGATACGAGTAATGAACTTTTATCATACAGGGTGTTAAAAAAATTGCTATTATTGTGTCAGAGCTAGTCCGTCCCTGCAAACTAAATAAGCCAAATATGATTAAATGGGTTCATTATAAGAAAACTTATATAGTAACCATCATATTAAAAATATATTAAATATGCCTAGTATTTTAAACAGTTATTTAAAAAAATATATTTTCAGGGTCGTCCGTTATGTACCTGTATCTCCGTAGGAAAGGCTCGTAGGAAAAAAGTTTATGGGAACTTGTCATAATATTTTTGGGTTTTCTATTAGATTCCGAGAGATTGCCCACATATTCTGGGACACCCTGTATAGACATCTAACTAGCACCCCAAACTGCAACATCTCGCTGGAGTCATTCAGCAAAAACTCAATAGTCCTATATTAAATGTAAACAATAGGATCAGAATATTATCCAATTAAAAACACCCATTGTAGAATAATTATTGACCAAAAGATACAACAGACAAAGCTGTTATTTTTTCAAAAATGATCTAGTGGCAACTGACAGACAACTGAATGCCGATGAAATCCTTCAACGTCGCATAAGGCAGGCTTTGAAATTATTGACAACAATGAAACGAAACATGTGAAGATCGGCGAAATGATGATTCGACTGTTTTTCAAGTTTGCCCGTCCATGGCTAACTAGGCATGTGACGGGTTATTTTTGTTATTTAAGGGGTAATTTTCGGCTGATTAGTATTGCATTATAATAGGGTTAAAGGTATAATTTCGTTCTGTTATTCTACGGTTGAAAGAATTTGTGTGCGGTCCAAGGTGTGACGTTGGCTTATCTAAATAATTAGGTAAGAAACGCAGTAATAACGATGACAAGGCAAGTAAATTTCGAAACACCACTTTTTATTTAATTAAGTCTATAAGGATCTTAAGGTTGTTAAACAGGCCTTAAAACCAGTGAAAAATACTTTTTTAATCAAATTTAGTAGTATAAAAATTAAATTTAATAAATTTATTTAGCACGCAAAGCGGGTTACATACCCCTTTTTGATGACCAGAGTTGGGACGGATCCTTTAAAAAAAGAATCGATTCACAGATCCAGGGAATCAATTCCTATTTATCGGATCACGAATCCGGATCATCTTTAGTTTTTATACTTACAAATGGTAACTATGATACGAATGATACTACATAATCCAGATGATAAATCAAGCGTCAAAAATTTTAGCACCGAGCTGCTATTAAATAGATGGGGTTAAATATTACATGTTTTTTACGTTTAATTTCTGAAAATCAATGTAATGTTAATTAAGAATCTTAGGAAAACATTTGGAAATTTAAAATGGAAGATGCAAAATGGGGGATTTTGGAATTTATAAGGGTTTTTGAGGGTGCTAGATCAAAATTTGAAAATTAATAACTTTAGGTGAAAATTTGGAAATTTGAAATGGCGAATTTTGGCATTTATAAACCGATTTGTCTCAAATAAGAAATATAGGAAATCGATTTCGGATTATTTTAAAATTATACAACGAATCCGAATCACGGATCCTATTTTTAAGAAGTAATCGATTCCAGCCTTCGGATCCTTAAAAAGGAATCGATTTTTGAATTTGATTCCAAAAGGATTCGATTCCCAGCCAGCTCTGCTGCTGACCAATCAGGCACGTAGAGCGAGAGAGAAAGGTTATACTTCTTTTCTGGTTACAGTTATTTTTATACGGCAGAATAAAATAAAACTATGACAATAACAAATAATAATAACAAATTATATAATATTATGAAGAAAAAGAGACAATATAATGCTTAAATGTAATAAATCTATTCCAAATTATCTCCAGGGTATTTAGACAATACATAATAAGCCTTTCCTAGCTAAAGCTTTTTAACGGACAATTTGAATTTGAGAAAACTACCAATATTTTTAATACTAGCATGTAAATGATTACACTTTCTTTTAAGTAGACCATGGATTTGGAATATAAAGTTGGAAATTTTGTCTAGTATTGTGCAAAGGATTCCCAGTATTATTAAACAAATATTTTTTGTATATTAAAAATACTGTTTCTAAAACATAGATAGAAGTAAGTGTTAAAATTCTTTTTGATATAAATTATGGATTATAAGATTTATAAGAGTCTTTGGACCTAGCTTGAAAAATATATTAAACTGCTCTCTTTTGCAATAAAAATACTGAATATAATAAATACTGATAAAAACTTCCCCTAAAACAAATTCTGTTTCTTATAATCAATTCAATTAAAGCAAAATAATAGCATAAATGTTCGCTGTCGCGAAAAAAGTCTGCCAATGCTCATCCCTTACATATGAGCGGCCAAGTTCTGCAGAACAAAGAGTCGTTTAATCTTGTCGGCGTTACTTTTGAGAATAACCTCAACTGGCACAAATACATTACATTCGTAGCCTCGGCAGATTCAAAAAAGCTTGGATTCCTCTTCCAAGCCAGAAAATATTTCTCTTCTTCCAATCTGTACACTCTGTATGTATACTAAATTTAACCCTCTTTGGAATATTGTTCTCATGTCTGGGGAATGGCGCCCCCTTCAACACTTAGCATTCTGGACTCCATTCAAAGAAGAGCCGTTCGTCTTATTAATGATCCAACGCTCACAGAAAGGCTTCCTCTTCTTGCCCATCGTCGAGCTGTAGGGGATCTGTCGCTCTTCTATAGGTATTTTTACGGCTTTTGCTCAGAGGAATTGGCCAGTATAATTCCTTCTCTGGCAGCTCCCAACAGAGCAACACGTGGTGCAACTTTTATGCATCCTTTTACAGTTCAGTTAGAGGGGCCCCGAACTTTCCGGTTTCTTCGTTCCTTTATCCCTAGAGTGTCAAGACTATGGAACTTGCTGCCCGCAGAAGTTTTTCCTTCTCCCCCCAATCTCCAAAAATTTAAGTCCCGTGTGAACAAACTCCCTCTCACCATACTTAAGACACCCACGGTACGTTGGTACGTTAGTACTTAGGCATCAGCCTTCGTGGACTGTCCCAAGATAAAAAAAATTAAAATTAAAAAAAAAATAGCTTTTAAAATGAAAAATTCTTCCAATTTATGAGAGAGTACTGTGACAGCAGCACAATAAGAGGCAACTCCTTAATTTTTAAAATTCAGTTTAACATTGACATAAATTCCTTATTCAAAAATAACACAAATTCACATTTAAGTGTTAAGATATTAGTTTTGGTTATATTAAAAAAAGCAAGTTAGTTACACCATGATTTGATTTTTTAAATATCATTTTTTATTGCGTCATATAAAAAATTCGTATTTTTGTTTTTTTTATAAAATTGTTGTATTATTGTAAATTTTTCTTTTATATCAAGTAAGGCAAAAAACATGTTAATTTAAACAACGATGCGGTTGTAAGTTTCGTGTAAAACACATTTTATTTTAAGCATAACAGCAAACCAACTTTCATCAAATTTCATAACGAAATAATTAAATTAAATGGCACGAACCATCAATTCTGTAGAGCTCTTTGAATAGGGTAGCTATGGTGATGTCAAACATCAGTAGGAATCACGCAACAACTTAATCATAATCGCATATATTAGGGGAGACCCAAATTACTTTATGAAAAATTGCTGGAACAAATTAAATAAATTAATATTTCAAGGATTTTGGCCAATAATTATATTCAAAAGAAAAAGCAATATTTGGAACCAAAAAAGGTAATTACCTATTTCCAACAAAAAAAAATGGTAATATTGTACTTATCAGGCCCACTGCAGATTTTATCGAAATTTAGTTTCCGATTTTTTTTTTTTGGGAGCTGATCAGAAATCTAGAGTCAAATTTTGTAGGAAACTTCTAGTTTTTAAGTTATAACACCCTACACCGACCTAACCTCAAAAACACACAAACTTTTCTAAAAATTTTCCCTCTTAAACCTGGTCACAGCCAAACTAAATGATTTTATGGGAGAACACCTTTTATTTTACAGGATTAACTAATTTCCACGATTATTTACTTATTAGTTTTACTAAAAAAACTCATGCAAAAATTTTATTATTATATTTGAAAAAAATTAACGAAATTATCTTGGAATTTTTAGACAGATAAGTTGGTATAACTAAAAGGCGCCAAATGAAAAATTTAGAAATTTTACCAGCATTAAATGTAAAAAAGTAATAAAAAAATATACTTAATAGAGAAACCGGAAAATCTTATAAAAAAGCATTTAATTCAAGTAAAAGCAATATTTTAATCTTTTGTAAAAGGTGCATTATAATAAGGGTGCATAAGAATCTTGCACTTATATTGCAAGATGTTTCTATTTAGAAGTCAGATATTAATACAAGTAAGGCAGGGGCGCATTTCCCTCAATTTCGATTTGTTGATGAGGTATATTATATTAAATAGGTATTTGACAACATCTTCTTTTTAAACACAAACAAAATAAATGCCGTTATTGAAAACTTTATTTTTACACATTTCAAATTTAAAAAATAGGCGCTTTTCAATTATTTTCCAAATGGTACCACTACTTAAAAATCCATAGGAAATTTTCTTGACTTTTTAAAAGTAAAAATATTTTTCTTCCCGTAAAATTGGCAATTCCGGGTATTTTGCCTTTATTTTGCAAAAGATAACCATACGGAATTTATTATCCATCCTATTTCTACAACTCCAAGCACTTTTGAATCACCAAACAAGGGTTTTTAAATTGTTTATGAACTAAATGAATGTGCAATTGCTACCATTAAACACAAAATAAGTCAGTAAAACCTGTTTAGAATCTTAATAAGTATGGTATGGTGATCCACCACATTCGCCTCGGTTTTTCTACGAGAAATGAAAAGAGTTGAAAAACTTTAGCACAGTCATATGTTGGTCTGTGGGGAGATATTTTAAAATTATTTTGAAATATACAGGCGACCCAAAAAGAAGTACATATTAAAGTTATATTTTTTCTTATGGAACACCCCATATTTTTTTATTTTTTAGATACTATAGACCAAATAAAGGTGAGTTATTGTTATAATTCCTATACCTTAAACTGACCGTTTCTGAGGAATTTAGAGAAATTAAAAAATACAGACCATATTTTAAAAATTGTTTACACCCTGTAACATATAAGGAGCTGCTCGTAATTAAATTTACTGCTTAGCTTAAGGGTTTAAGTTAACTATTACATAAAAGCTTTACCCAATATTATAGAAGTGGTGAAAAAATTGCCTCAAAGTTTGGACATACATTTTATTAAATAGCTTCCTAAAGTTAAATGGAACACCCTATATTTAGTGGCCTATTTTGACGCAGAACTAGATTCCCTTTAAAACTATATTAGGATTTCCTATACCTATCTCTTTTACTTTTTATGCAAAAGACGTTTTTATATTTGTCTTATGAATAATTTCTTTATCTTAAAAATGGAACACCCTGTACTGTAATTAAAAAACCTTTTTATTAAGGGTTGGAACGAAATATGTAAAATGCCCTTGTTTCTTAGCAAATGTATTAGACTTTATGGTAAATTAAATCCCAAAATAATATTATAATGGGGTCAATAAAAACATACATTTCAATATGACTGTCACCAAAGGTACGATTATATTTATATTCTTTCAATAATAGTAGGCTTTGACCTAGATGACGTTAATTATTATTTGCAAACAAAAATATTTGACAGTGACACTTGCTAATCAAACGATTATCATTTATTAAGCTACAAGTAGTTTAAAATTATAATCGTTTTGAATGATTGTTACATTTTAATTAGTTAAAATAAGGAAGATGAAATGATTTTGGTAATCGGTGAGTGTCAAGAAATATGTTTATTTTCATCAAAAGTATATGCCCAAAGGTATTCTAACAGCCGTCATCCTATACAGTACAGAGTGTTCCATTTTTAAGATAAAGAAATTCATAAGTCAAATATAAAAACATCTTTTGCATAAAAAGCAGAAGAGATAGGTATAGGAAACCCCAATATAGTTTTAAAGGGAATCTAGTTCTGCGTCAAAATAGGCCACTAAATATAGGGTGTTCCATTTAACTTTAGGAAGTTATTTAATAAAATGTATGTCCAAACTTTGAGACAATTTTTTTCACCACTCTGTATAATATTGAGGTAAAACTTTTATGTAATAGTTAACTTAAACCCTTAAGCTAAGCAGTAATTTTAATTACGAGCAGCTCCTTATATGTTACAGGGTGTAAACAATTTTTAAAATATGGTCTGAATTTTTAATTTATCTAAATTTCTCAGAAACGCAGTTTAAGGTATAGGAATATAACAATAACTCACCTTTATTTGGTCTATAGTATCTAAAAAAATAAAAAAAAATATGGGGTGTTCCATAACTTTGATATGTACTTTTTTTTGGTCACCTGTACATTTCAAAATAATTTTAAAATATGCTCCCCACAGACCAACATATGACTGTGCTAAAAGTTTTTTTCCAACTCTTTTCATTTCTCGTAGAAAAACCGAGGCGAATGTGGTGGGCCACCCTTTATACTATCACACAACACAGAATAAGTCAGTCCAAACACTAACGGCCTGGGTTAAATTTAACAAAGAGTGAAAAATGAAAAAAACTTGACAACTTAGCACATTTCAAGGCAACTGGATGACAATAAATAATTTAGTTCGGAATTGGGCTTTAAAAATCAATTAAACATATAAAAAAATAATTACCTTGCACGAATATGAAAAAAAAAATGGGTTTGGCACTCTAGCAAAGTATTTTATATTTTTTCTTCAAAAACAAGCAGTACGATAGATAGCTCAGATGACATGCAGAACTTTTTTAAATTTGTTTCTTTAAAGGGTTCTTTAATATAACTCATGAGTATTACATTTTATTCATAAATTCAGTGATGAAATAGGCACTGCTTTGA
Source organism: Listronotus oregonensis (assembly GCA_019359885.1). Taxonomy (NCBI): domain Eukaryota; kingdom Metazoa; phylum Arthropoda; class Insecta; order Coleoptera; family Curculionidae; genus Listronotus; species Listronotus oregonensis. Next base: position 23,869 of record JAHBCN010001581.1, on the reverse strand, counting down.
TTTTTATTTTTAATAAAATTGGACGTTTTTTACTTTCAACAAAACAAGCAAAACTTTTATTAAAAAATCTTTTTTTCAACTTTTTTTACTCTACTACTTACAACATCTATACTTTATATTAGAACCGTAGTAACAAATATTGATCTAACATCCTACCTTACTAAAATCTAAAGTGTCGACATTTTTACTCAAACCTGACATACAATGTTAATTTCACATTCAGGTAGTATTGCCTCTAGAGTAGACAAAATACTAAAAAAAAACGCAGCCTTCATAGAGCAAGAGAGAAAAGTTATACTTTTATTTTAGGAGTATATACCACGCTCAGCATGCTGATTGGTCGGCATGGTATATACCATTCCCCGCTGACTACTCAGCACGTAGAGCGAGAGAGAAATGTACATGTTGTCCCAAATTAGAGGGTGACCATTGGGATCTCGAAAACTATAAGAGATACGAAAAAGTTTAAATTGTGGCAAAGTTGCTCAATTAAATGATGTTTAAAAATTAGGAAAATTTTAACCACTTTCGGAAATAAACGAAAAAAAAAAGAAATTTTAAAATTGATTTATTTTTTTTCGATTTATTTGAAAATATTTTATAAAATTAAATTACACTTTTGTATTGCCACTTTTTTCTACAAAATGGTATTATTAGTTTTTAAACCCGACGTTTCAATTTTTTGGACCCATCATCAACTTAATTTTTTTAAATACGTACCTGCATGTTTTATTTCGGATTTCAAAAGGGCTCGTCATTCTTAAAACAGACATGTATATTGTGTTATTAAACGTTTTGACGTAAAATTACATCATCAAGCAAAAAATTGCGTTACTTTTTTAAAACGGGAACCCAATCAAACGATCTAAAATAACTTAAATTTTTTAGCCCTAAACCAACAACAAAATCTGTTAATCTGCAAATAAAGTCAGGAAAGATAAATATCAATTTTAAAAATTTTCTTTTTTTTTGTATATTTCCGAAAGTAGTCGAAATTTTCTTAATTTTTAAATATCATTTGATTGAGCACCAAATTGCGCAACTTTGCCACAATTTAAACTTTTTCGTATCTCTTATAGTTTCCGAGATCCCAATGGTCACCCTCGAATTTGGGACACCCTGTACTTTTATTCTTTTTCTCCCTTTCGCACGATCAAGTTAAACGTTTAGCAGTTTTGGGCGGGCTGAAAATTTTTTTCCATAGCATGGCCCGTTCAAAAAAAATTTTAAAAAAAAAAAATTAATTAATGCAGGCACTTTTTTCCTTAAAAGCTTTTGGTACCCAAACCTTACATCAAGTTTTTTTCCCGGGGTGTGTTTGAGTTGGATTTTGAACAAGGCATTGAGGGACCGGGGATGTACCGCAGCGGGTCTCTAGCAGTTTTTTTTTTTACCGCGGTATGCTTTTGGGGACGCCTTCCAAGAAACAAGAAGCATTTTTGTTTTAAATTTTATAATTTAACATATATAAATACAAAATAAACATAAAATTATTTTAATTCTTTTTTTTAAAAAAAAAAAAAAAAAAAAAAAAAATAGATGTATAATAAACAGTAAAGTAATAAAATTCTCAAATAAATAGACTAATATTTATTAAATTAAAACAGCAATTTTCTAGGAAAATAAACAGATATTTTGTTCTCATAGTAATATTTCCAAATTTATCAATAAATGTAATAAGCGTAAGTTATATTAAAGAACCTGTTAAAAAAAAACAAATTTAAAGAAGTTCCCAGTATTAGTCATTTCCCATCTATTGTACTGCTTGTTTTAAAAGAAAAATAAAATTCTAAAATGACTTTGTTATAGGCCAAACCTATTTTTTCATATTCTGTAAGGTAATTATTTTATTGTTTAATTGTTTTTTAAAACGATCCCGAATTTTTTTTTGTTGACGAATATTTAACTTTTAAAAAAGTTATGTCCTGTTGACAAGAATTTTTATTTTTCCCTCTTTGTTAAATTTAACACATTTTTAAGTCCATTGTTAACTTTACCAACGCGATCGCCGATCGAAGTACGGGACTGGCCAACGACCGCTGACCAGAAATGTGTGGAAGACCCCAAATGAAACCCGATAAGTTTTGAACGTTAACGAAGAAGTTATTAATGCATTTGGAATAAAATTTACACACACAAGAGATATTCCGATACCCCGTATTTTGTATCCACTAAATTCTTCCAGCAGTGTAGTTAATTTCACGCCTTTTATCAATAAGTATAGGCAATTATCAAATGCAAACACATTTTAAACATTTACAAGCCTTTCCCCACCGGTAAATCCAGAGCTGGGTCCGTATTCTATTCTTTAAACCCCAAAACTGCCGTAACTGTTGTAAATTAATTTCGAAGTAATGCCCTAATGATTAGCTCGACCAGCACCCTCCGAAAGGGGCTTTTAAAACCCCAAACAACCCCAAATGCGAGAGTTTATCTGAATTCACCCCCCCGGGAGGATTACGCTGGCGAATTTTTTTTTGTTGTTTTTGATGTAGGATTCTGTACGGCATGAAGTGAATTTATTTTCAGTTTGTTTGTTAAAAGTTCAACCAGCAAATTTTTTATACATTTTTTAAATTTTCTAAGATTAATAAAACTAAAATAATAATGATACCTAATAATAAAGGTTTTTTTTTAACTTACAGTATACCTATATTACATAATATTTAAATTTTTAAATTCAAATTTAAATTGATTTTAATAATCCGAGAGCTGGTGAAATTATATAAGTTTTTAAGACACTTTGAAAATTTGTGTAATTGTCCTTAAAGGACACCCAAAAATAAAAGTCAAGGTCTGGCTAAAGGGTAGCATTTTCCTATCAACCCTTGAATTTTTTAATTCAAAGGTTGGTAGCTTCTTTTTCAAGGCAGCGGAACAGCAGCGGAGAAATTGGGCTCAGATTTAAGATCTAAACGACGACCAATCACTTATAAGACTTGAGTCTAAAGACGTAAGAACTGCAGTTTAAAGAGCAGAGCAGCAGATGCTCTTAGAAGATCACATTAATAAGCCGCAGCACGGAGTATTTTACCGAAACATAGAAAGACTCACTGTTTGGGGTTTTTTAAATCTGCTGAGCTCAAGTCTGAGACCAAGGGTTTCCTACTAGCATTCCAGGATGCGGTGCTGATTGTCGGCGTTTTGGGGGCAAGTAGGATAATCTGTTAGTGGAGCTAAGGGTATTCCCGCATGTCAACATTCACCCGAACCATGATGATGAAAATACAGAAATTGTTTCCAGGTCTTTTTGTTTACTAAGGCAAACGAATTTGGCCGAAAATCACTGACCAAGCGGACGCGAGGGGTTTGTCTTCGATACGGATCCTTCCGCATGTGCCCCATGGGGTCGGAGCCATAGGATACGTCATGTCGGATCTTTGTAAATAATGACACAATTTATATTTTGAATATATTTTAAAAATCAACAAATAACATTGTTAATTTATTAAGGAAAATTTAAATTAGTAGTGGTATTTTATAACCAACTTCTCATATTTTTTTTATAGAGAGTAATGTTGTCGATTTTATTTGGTAAAATAACATAAATATAAATCCAAATATTTTTTTGGCTATTGGTTTATTAATTTTTCTTTTTTTTGTAATATATTTTAACATTGTATTATACAGATTATTCTTATAAATAATATTCTCATTTTTAAAAATATTAATATATCCGCGCTCATCAACATCCCGTATTTACCTCCCCCCGCCACCAGGAGGTCGCGGCCTTAAGCTTAGAGAATATGCACGATCGGCTGGTTTTGAGTCTTGCTTGTCAAGTGCCAATAGTACTGGTCCACTGATGCAACTAGTAAGAGCACATTGCAAGACTCAATCATCTGAACCTCACGCTTGGGGTTTTTTAAAACTGCTGAGCTCAAGTCTGAGACTAAAGGTTTCCTACTAGCATGCCAGGATGGGGTGATAAACACATTGGTATACCGAAGTCAGTTTTTTAACATTCCTGATACTGCTTGTCGAGCCTGTCGACAGCAACCCGAAACACTTATGCACTTATTGTCGTTTCCAGTGCATGCTGTTAGTGGTTACATCCACCGGGGATAACGATGCACTTCGGGTACTTTATTATCACCTTAGACATTATTACGGATCGATGAAACAGCAATTCTGCCATTTGCTCCCGGCGATATCGAGGCAGTAGTGGAGAATGACAACTGTCGCATTTATATTGGAATTATGCATTCCCAACTACGATCAAGTTCTTCTTGATAAAAGGAATAATTCCATGTATGTAATTGAGTTCCCCGCCCCAGCGGAAACTAACTTGGGGATAAAAAGGGAAAGGGGGAGAAACGAACCAAATATCAGGATCTTTTGGGCGAACTTCGGAGGCTCTATCCGGAGAAAAGGGGCGATTGGGTCCTGATTGTCGGCGTTTTGGGAGGCATGAAAGAAGGAGAATGTGTTGGGGGAGCAAAGGGTTTTTCCCCATGTCAACTTTAAAACCCGAACAACTGGTGAAAAAAATGCAAAAAGCTGTTGTCCTTGGGTTCCTTCGTTTACTGAGGCAAATGAATTTGGCCGAGGATCACTGACCAAAGGGGACGCGAGGAGGGGTTTTTCTGGGATGGCCTTCCGCATGCCCCCCCTATGGGGTCGGAACCATGGGATGCGTCATGTCGGATCTTTGTAAATAATAATAATAATAATAAAGTTAATAAAAGGGGATACGATACATTTCATACATTTGAATCTAAGGATTTTAATTTTTAAATCGAATCTTATCATATAAAATTTTTTTAATATTTTAAATACAGTAATCTTTTTCAGACTGGGGGGGGTGCCACGGCACCCACGGCACCCACTGTGCGCACGCCTATGGTTATGTTACATTTTCCTTATTAAAGGGTGAATTTTTTAAAAGATTTTAAAAGACTAAAAAAACCCCTTTTTGGGAAAACGAACATGTTCGTTTTTTTCCCAAAAAAAAGGTATACTTGTGTAGTTTTTTTTTTTTTTTTAAACACCCTTTAATAAGGGAAAATGTAACATAACTCACCGTTGTTTTAACTTTTTTTTTTATTTTTTTGTAAAATGTGATAGTTTACTAAGGTCCTACTACATGTTTTGTTTGCTCAAATTGCTACGACTCCAGCTTGACGACGAATAGCACCGATGATGGTTATACCGAAAGCGCTCTGCTAGGATTGTTTTAAATAAAAATTTGCACGAAATACAAAGTCTCTTCATTCCCTATTACCTTTTTTATTAGACGTTTGGAAAAAAGTTCAGTATAAAAGTTTATTATTTCAGAATATTTTTATAAAAAACTTCTTTATACGTATCTGGACGTGGTCCTACTATTTTTTCAAAAATCCCCTATTTTTTTTTTTTTAGATTTGATTTAAACCCCTTGGGGAAACAAACATTTTTGATGTATCATACCCTATGTCTGATTTTAATAGTTACATCACAAAATACAAAAAACCGTAAGCTTTATCATTATCACGCGATATCGCTATGTTTGTTGATCTTATCAGTTAGCCATGAAATTTGAAATGTCTAATTAAATAAATACATTTAGTCCAAATTTAGTTACAAACTAATTTAGTTACAACTCTTTCGCAGCCATACACACGGCTATATTCCCTTTGAGTCCTTTTTTGGTTATAATTGTTCTTAACATAATATCTTTCCTTTTTTGTTTAGAATAACCCATGGTTAAGTAATATTTTACCAAATAATTAAAACTAATGTGAAAGAAAGTCATTTGACGGATATGTCAAACTTTATGACGAATTGATGAAATGAATAAACATAGCGATATAGAATGATAGTGATATGATAAGGCTTATAGTTTTTTGCATTTTACCATGTAATCATTAAAGTCAGACATATGGTATGCTATATAAAATATGTTTAGATTTTCAGGAAAGAATTTCAAATAAAAATATAGAGGACTCATTTAAAATAAGGTAGCTGACATGGGAATGCCTAAAAGAACTGGAGGTCCCGGGAGAACGCACCAGGGTAACTCTCCTGTGGGTACCAGGACATTCGGGAATAGAAGGCAACGAAAAAGCGTATGAGCTAGCAAGACATGGATCATCCACACGATACTTTGGATCAGAACCTGCCCTTGGAGTGACCAAAACCACAGCACGAGGGCAAACCAGAAAATGGATCCGAAACAAACACAAGGAATACTGGGAGAACCTCGGTAGAATAAGACAAGGAAATGGCTTCATACTGGCCCATACAAAAGAACGAAGGAAGAACTACTCAGACAAAGTAGGAAAAGACTTCGCATAACAGTAGGGTTGCTAAAAGGGCACGATAACCTAAGAGGGCACCTACACAAGATAGGCTCATAGAATGAGAACCAAAGTTGCAGAATGTGCGACGAGGGGAAGAAACAGCCTACCACATACTGTGTGAATGTGAAGCGTTAAATCACAAAAAAAAGGCAGTATTTGGGCAACCAAAAAAAGAGCCTACAGGAATATATCAACCAACCGGTCTCGGGGTTATACAGACTTGTAGAAGGAACAAGAATAATGGGAGGATTGGTATAAAAGACAATGGGGGGTTTGGCACAAAAAACCAAGAGGCTGTCTGCCTCCGGTAGTGAAAGACGGCTCCCAGGAAGAAGAAGAAGAAAGAAGAAGAAATAAGGTAGTAGGACCACGTCCAGACTCTCTGAAAAACCCTGTGTAGGTGAAAGGAAGGTTTTTTTTTAGGTATATATTACATTGTTATTGTACAGGGTGTCCGGTTATAAATGTAATTCCCCATTTACTTTTTTATTTGACGTTTAGAAAAAGAATTTTAGTATAAAAGTTTAGTGGTTCAAAATAAATAATTTAAAAACCTTCCTTTCACCTACACAGGGTTTTTCAGAGAGTCTGGACGTGGTCCTACTACCTTATTTCTTCTTCTCTTCTTCTTCTTCTTCCTGGGAGCCGTCTTTCACTACCGGAGGCAGCACAGCCTCTTGGACTTTTTGTGCCTAATCTCCCATTGTCTTTTATACCAATCCTCCCATTAGTCTTGTTCCTTCTACAAGTCTGTAAAACCCCCCGAGACCGGTTAGGGATATTTTCCCTGGAGGCTCATTTTTGGTTGCCCAAATACTGCCTGTCTTTTGTGATTTAACGTTCACATTCACACAGTATTGGTAGGCTGTTTCTCCCTCGTCGCACATTTTTTGAAACCCCTTTGGTTTCATTCTATGAGCCTATCTTGTGTAGGTGCCTCTTAGGTTATCGTGCCCTTTTAGCAACCCTATTTATAAGTCTTTTCCTACTTTGTCTGAGTAGTTCTTCCTTCGTTTTTTTGTATGGGCCTATGAAGCCATTTCCTCTTATTCTACCGAGGTTCCTCCCAGATTCCTTGTGTTTTGTTTCGGATCCATTTTCTGGTTTGCCCTCGTGCTGTGGTTTTGGTCACCCCCAAGGGCAGGTTCTGATCCAAAGTATCGTGTGGATGATCCATGTCTTGCTAGCTCATACGCTTTTTCGTTGCCTTCTATTCCCGAATGTCCTGGTACCCACAGGAGAGTTACCCTGGTGCGTTCTCCCGGGACCTCCAGTTCTTTTAGGCATTCCCATGTCAGCTACCTTATTTTAAATGAGTCCTCTATATTTTTATTTGAAATTCTTTCCTGAAAATCTAAACATATTTTATATAGCATACCATATGTCTGACTTTAATGATTACATGGTAAAATGCAAAAAACTATAAGCCTTATCATATCACTATCATTCTATATCGCTGTTTATTCATTTCATCAATTCGTCATAAAGTTTTACATATCCGTCGAATGACTTTCTTTCACATTAGTTTTAATTATTTGGTAAAATATTACTTAACCATGGGTTATTCTAAACAAAAAAGGAAAGATATTATGTTAAGAACAATTATAACCAAAAAAGGACTCAAAGGGAATATAGCCGTGTGTATGGCTGGGAAAGAGTTGTAACTAAATTAGTTTGTAACTAAATTTGGACTAAATGTATTTATTTAATAGACATTTCAAATTTCATGGCTAACTGATAAGATCAACAAACATAGCGATATCGCGTGATAATGATAAAGCTTACGGTTTTTTGTATTTTGTGATGTAACTATTAAAATCAGACATAGGGTATGATACATCAAAAATGTTTAGAATTTCAAGGATAATGCAAATCTCAAATAAAAAAATAGGGGACTCATTTGAAATAAGATAGTAGGACCACGTCCAGATACGTATAAAGAAGTTTTTTATAAAAATATTCTGAAACAATAAACTTTTATACTGAACTTTTTCCAAAAAGTCTAATAAAAAAAGGTTAAATGAAGAGACTTGTAAATTTTTTTAAAAAACTTTGCAGAGGCTTGGATAACCACGGGTCGTCGGGGTCGATTTGAGCAAAAAACATGAGGACCCAAACCCTCATTACATTAAAAAAAAAAGTTAAACAACAGTGAAAGTTATGTTGCTTTTCCCCTTAAAAGGGTGATTTAAAAAGATAATATTTAAAATTTTTTGTGGAAAGACGAACATGTTCGTCTTTCCACAAAATGGTATACTTGGTAGTCTTGTGTAGTCTTTTAACAAAAATTCACCCTTTAATAAGGGAAAATGTAACATAACTCACTGTTGTTTTAACTTTTATTTTATTTTCTGTAATAATGTAATAGTTTACTAAAGTCCTACTACATGTTTTGTTTGCTCAAATTGCAGACTTGCTTGACGACGAATAGCACCGATGATGGTTATACCGAAAGCGCTCTGCTAGGATTGTTTTAAATAAAAATTTGCACGAAATACAAAGTCTTTTTATTCCCTAAATTCTAACGTTCACACAGCCACAACCAAGTTTCATTTAAAAAAGTTAAAGGTGGGTTCCATTTATAACCGGACACCCTGTAATTTTCTTTAATACAAAGTCATTTAAATTATAGAATATTAGGTTGGGAAAGTGTTCAGAAAAATTATTTAAAAATTTAGAAACATTACAAAAATGGTTCTTGAAAATTATTTATAATAAAGATGACTTTTATTCATCGGAACAATAATTACACATAACTAAAGTAAGAAATGGACATTTTTTTTTTAATATCTATATTAATATTTTTAGAAATGAGAATATTATTAATAAGAATAAACGTCTGTATAATACAAGGTTAAAAAATATATTACAACAAAAAGGAAAAATTAATAAACCAATAGCCAAAAAAATATTTGGATTTATATTTGTATATTATTTTACCAAATAAAATCAGTTACAGCATTTACGCTCTATAAAAAAAAATATGAGAAGTTGGTTATAAAATACAACTCCTAATTTAAATTTTCCTTAATACAGTTAACAATGTTATTTGTTGATTTTTAAAATATATTCAAAATATAAATTGTGTCATTATTTACAAAGATCCGACATGACGTATCCTATGGCTCCGACCCCATGAGGCACATGCGGAAGGCCATCCGTATCGAAGACTACTCCTCGCGTCCGCTTGGTCAGTGATTTTCGGCCAAATTCGTTTGCCTTAGTAAACGAAAAGACCTAAGGACAACAGATTTCTGTATTTTCATCATCAGTGGTTCGGGTGAATGTTGACATGCGGGAATACACCTTAGCTCCCCTAACAGATTATCCTACTTGCCCCCAAAACGCCGACAATCAGCACCGCATCCTGGAATGCTAGTAGGAAACCCTTGGTCTCAGACTTGAGCTCAGCAGATTTAAAAAACCCCAAACAGTGAGTATTTCTATGTTTCGGTAAAATACTCCGTGCTGCGGCTTATTAATGTGATTTTCAAAATCTGCTGTTTTTGCTTTTAAGTGTGGGACTAACATTGGTTTTAGGGGAGCGTTTTGGCGGGACCCGTTCGGCGGAATGGTGTTGAGCCTATACTATTGCGGTTGAACGGCAATTGCATCGTCGGGATCGGTCGTGATGGGTGGAAAATGTTTTCCAAATTAAAAATTGTTTGCACACTTGAAGCGGGGATTTGCTTGAAGAGCCGCCGGAAAAACGAACAAGACGATATTCTGTACATCCTTTCGCCCCACGTGAATCAAGTAAAAGATTTATAAAGTTTTTGAAGATATACGAAAATATGAAGAAAAATTTTCGGATATTATCGGATGTCTTTTAAATTTTCTTTGACGAGCTTGTAAATGTAGTCCGCCCGTACATAACTAAACAAGAAACGACATGGAAGAAGCCGATATCTGCAGAGGAACGACTAACAATTACCTGGTAAGAACAATAACAAACATTTTTTTTTTTTATTTTAATTATTTTGGTATCTGTATAACAAACGTAAGTAAGAATTAATTAAACTCGGGGGAATAAACAGAATATGAGGAAGAAGGAGCAGGAGATGGTATAGGGGCGTTGAAGTTTGGGATTGTGGGGAAGCTGAGTTTGGACGTAGAGGGAGAGGCAGTGCAGGAAAATATGTTGGGGTTCCAACAGCGGAATTGATTGAAAGGTTGATGTATTTGATATTCGGGATGTTGGATGGATAGAATGTGGTGTGTTGTTGCTGTCGATTGCGCTTTTATTGGAATCGCGGAAGAACTGCAGGCTTTGCAGTCGGAAATCTAGCTTTTGTCCGAATTCAGTTGACGGTAATCCGGCAGCAAAGAGAGCAGAAACGATCTGTCGGCATTTTTCTTTCGGCGCTCTTCGTTGTCTCCAACGACGAAAGAAGTGCGTTTGGAACGTCGTCATAGCTGCCGGTGGTTTACGACCCTTGGCCGACGTTCTTGGTTTGAGCCGATGTTCTTGGGTGCCGCATCTTCGATACCCGGAGTATTTTCTAAACTTTTCGCCGTTTCCTTCACCTCGCCCTCATCAGAGACATGAGGCATGTTGCCCGAAGTTCGGGAAAACAATTAAGAACGTTTTTACAATCAGGCTATTGTTCACAAACGCAGGTTACGAATTGCGGTGATACACTGCAATAGCTACGGGGACACCCGATTTTGAGGGTTATTACTCGAGAACCTTTCTTTGTTGGTCATACCGAAAAAGGTTTTTCGGGTTTAAAGTTCCCTACGAAAGCATTTTGGTTTACCTACCTTTTTTTCTCGATACTTTGGTAAAAAGATAAAGCATCTGCATAAAATATTTTTTTTCTTTGGCGCCGGGTCTCCTGATGCCCTTGATTAATATTTTGGAGTAGCTGTCTCAATGTGACGCCATTTATTTTTCATCTCTTTCACTGGAATTAAAAGATCTGATGTTACATTTTGTTTTTTTTCAGATATTTGGCAACTGGCAACAACTTTGCTGCTTTGCAGAGAATTTTATATAGCTAAGAGTACGATTGGGCAACTGAGAGAAACTTGCCAGGGTATATGGAGTTGTTTGAAAGGAACTGAAATGCCTCCACCACCGAGGAAAGATGGATAGAAATTCGGACACATTTACCCAGAACTGATTTTCCCAACGTGTAGGTGCCATTGATGGCAAACACATCAGATGCTCAAATCCACACAAGTCAGGGTCACAATATTTCAATACAAAAATTCTTTTCGATTGTGCTGATGGCTGTGGTAGATGCAAATTTATGTTTTGTTGCTATAGACGTTGGAGCTTATTTGGGAAAAGAGGGCGATTCAACTGTATTTCGAATAGCCCAATAGGTAGAAAGTTATATTCTAACCAATTAAACTTGCCTGCACCTAGATGTCTACCAAATACCGACACAGAACCACAACCATTTGTTTTCGTCGGAGATGAGGCCTTTCAAATTCATACGAATCTTTTGCGTCCATTTCCTCTCGTCAATTGGGTCCTCGCCGCAGAGTTTTCAACTATAGACTGTCAAGATGTAGACGTTCCAGATGCGCCTTTGGTTCCTTGCCAATAAATGGGAGTGTTTCATACTCCCATTCTTGTGCAACCGGGTTTTCAGATGACATTATAAAGGCCTGTTGTACACATAATTTCGTGCGCAGAAGAGATGGGGTTAATTATGACGAAACTAGACTCATCCTTTTGGGAGGTTACCAACTTTGGGCCTGGTATACGGGCCCAAGGACCTGACGTGAGAACATTTTTTCACCGACTATTTTTTGGGGAAAAGGTGCCGTACCTTTCCCAAAGGCATCATATGTTTTAAATGATAATAATTTAATTGTCAATATAGCAGAACCACTATATTCATGTATTTTATATTATTTTCTTTACCTTGTTCCTGCTTTTGAGCCTCTGTCATGACTTCCCACGTATCGGCCATAGCTTCGCCGATACTGCGCCAGCTCTTCTCTTTTTCATTTCTGTCGCTATATTCTTTTGACGCCTTCTCCCATACAGCTGGGAACTCTTGAACACACTGTATAAATTTGTCCGTATCAAACATATTAAATTTTTCACAATATACAATTTACCGCCTGCCGCAGAACCGTACAGTATAAACTCTCGCAATCAAATGCCTATGTTGTCTGTTGTATCCCGGCCTCCGGTCGTCCCGACCGACGGCAGCATGTCGGCTCGCGATGCGGTTGGTGCGGCAGAACGGCAGCTGTATAAACAGTTCCGTTTAAAACAACGTGTTGTACTTGTCCCGCCGAACGGGTCCCGCCAAAACGCTCCCGCTAAAACGCAATGTATAGTCCCGCACTAAGGTGTGGTTCCTTCCACGCGGCCGTCGCATGCGACTAAAGCCGGGTATTCACTTAGCGAACGTATACAGCCGCACGGCAACAAACGTATATGCCGTAAATGTGCGTAAATTTTGTTCGACATGCGCTCTGACATCCACATTTAACAAACGTATGCGTGTAGTGTTGTTCACCTTCGTTCCGACAATTCGTATTTCATTCATATACGTACACATTCCAAAACTGCGTGCAGCGAATTTCCTTTGATATACCGACAAGCGAGCGAACCTTTCCGCAACCGAATGCATGCGTCCGTCAATAAAATTATTTACGTCCACACTAACCGAACCTATACGTTCGCTGCTGTGCGGCCATATAGGTTCGCTAAGTGAATACCCGGCTTAACGCAATGCGACTAACGCAATGCGACCAACGCATGCGGCCGCCGTTTAATCGGGTGGTTTCTTAGGACCGCGGCTCAAACTCGCGATAGCAAAATTACTAGTGAAAGGGATTAATCTTTGGTAAGAGTCGTGATGGATAATCTAGCAATATATTTATTATTAGAAGAAGGAGGAAGAGGATGACGAAATACTATAACAATTAGCCAATCTGAAACATAGCAATGCCTCTATAAATCCAATATTTAAGCAAAGACGCAATGAGGGTTGTTATACTACATTAATAAATCGACATCTGCAAATTTAGAAAATATTTTAGAGTGAATAAAGCAGAGTTTAGTTTTTTTTCTTGACTTAATAAAAGACGATATAAAGTCCGAGCCAGACAACAGAGTTGAATATCCAATAACAACAGAGGAAAAATTAGCCATTGTATTAAGGTAAATCTGTACAGGGTTAACCAAACACGAGTCTTATCATTAGGATCGCGGAAACTTGAAGAGATACGGGTCGGTTAAATGAAGGCAAAGTTGCGCAATATGATGCCACCTTAGAACTTTAAAATTTTCGAATACTTACTTTTGGAAAAAAACGATTTTTCGCAATTTCGTTTTTATTTTTTTATGACTTTATTTGAATCGATGTAACAAAATAACTTTTACATTTCCATTGCTACTTTTCATGTTCTACAAGATAGTGTTATTAGATTTATACACCGACGATTCGTCTTTGAGCTGTCATCATCAACTGTTTTTTTTTAATACGGCTCTGGATTTTTTAATTATGTATTTTAGGAGCTATTAAGTTCCCAAAACCAATAATGTATTGCACTTATTCGAAAAATTTATATTAATAGCAATTTTCATAACAAACCATACGTTAGAGAGAGTCAGACAATATATTTTTGGCAGGATCTTGGGAAAACATTAAACTGATTTTTTTGAATAAGTGCGAAACATCATTGGATTTGGGATCTTAAAAGCTTTTAAAATACTTAATAGAAAATCCAGGATCTCATTTAAAAAATAAATTTTCAATTTTTAACAATTAAAAAAAAACACCGGATATTCCACACAAAACAACCCAAACAAAATATCAGTCGCAGACACGACTGCGTCTACACTGCTTTTTCAGCAGTCCAGTCGCATCAATCGCAGTCGTTGACAGCGGACGCATACGACGGCCGCTTGGAAGAAACCAGGCACATTTAAAAACATTAGTAGGAGTGCTTTGCCGCTAACGTAGTGCGTTAGACGCATGCGGCGGCCGCGAGGAAGGAAACATACCTACTGCAGTTCTTACGTCTTTAGACTCAAGTCTTATAAGTGATTGGTCGTCGTTTAGATCTATTGCAAATCTGAGACCGAATTTCTCCGCTGCTGTTCCGCTGCCTTGAATAGAAAGGCTACCAACCTTTGAATTAAAAAAATTCAAGGGTTGATAGGAGAATGCTACCCTTTAGCCAGACCTTGACTTTTATTTTTAGGTGTCCTTTAAGGACAATTACACAAATTTTCAAAGTGTCTTAATAACCCACTCATAAATGTTCACCAGCTCTCGGATTATTAACTCAATTTAAATTTGAATTTAAAAATTTAAATATTATGTAATATATACTGTAAAAAGTTAAAAAAAAAACCTTTATTATTAGGTATCATTATTATTATTTAGTTTTATTAATCTTAGAAATTAAAATATGTATAAAAATTAGCTGGTTACGAACTTTTAACAAACAAACTGAAAATAAATTCACTTCATGCCGTACAGAATCCTACACGCCTCGAAGACAACAAAACAAATTCGCCAGCGTAATCCTCGGGGGTGTGAATTCGAGAGTAAACTCTCGCATTTGGGGTTGTTTGGGGTTTTAAAAGCCCCTTTCGGAGGGTGCTGGTCGAGCTAGTCATTAGGGCATTACTTCGAAATTAATTTACAACAGTTACGGCAGTTTGTCGGGTAATGAATAGAATACGGACCCAGCTCTGGATTTACCGGTCCCCCAGGGGAAAGGCTTGTAAATGTTTTAAATGTGTTTGCATTTGATAATTGCCTATCTACTTATTGATAGAAAGGCGTGAAATTAACTACACTGCTGGAAGAATTTAGTGGATACAAAATACGGGGTATCCGGAATATACTCTTGTGTGTGTAAATTTGTATTCAACAAATACATTAATAACTTCTTCGTTAACGTTCAAAAAACTTATCTAAGTTTTGATGGCAAGTCTTCCACACATTTCTGGTCGGCGGTCTTTGGCCAGTCCCGTACTTCGGCCGATCGACGATCGCGTTGGTAAAGTTAGCAATGGACTTAAAAATGTGTTAAATTTAACAAAGAGGTAAAAATAAAAATTCTTGCCAACAGGACATAACTTTTTAAATGTTAAATATTCGTCAACAAAAATAATTCGGGATTTTGCGTTAAAAATCAATTAAACAATATAATAATTACCTTGCACAGAATATGAAAAAATAGGTTTGGCACTATAACAAACTCATTTTAGATATATTTTTATTTTAAAACAAGCATTACAATAGATAGCTTAAATGACTAATACTGCAGAACTTCTTTAAATTTTTTTTTTTAACAGGTTCTTTAATATAACTTACGCTTATTACATTTTATTGATAAATTTAGGTAGTATTACATATAGAGTAGACAAAATATTTGTTTTATTTTCCTAGAAAATTGCTGTTTTAATTTAATAAATATAGTTTATTTCAGCTAAGATTTGAATTAAAAACCGTTATAATTAATCATGGCGGACTATGATGTGTCAATATCTAGTTACTAGATATTTTCTTTGTTCAGGGTCGGATTAAGGTTTACTTGATTAAAATATCTTGTCAAGTCCACATTTTTTATTACATAGTCGACATTATGTTGTTTTTTGCTTAAAGAAAAAATGGTGTTACACCAATTATTATAAATAAAATTGTTTTGACTCTGCGGCTAAAGTATAGCTTTTCCGCCTTCTTATAGTCTTAAGTTATTTTTAGGCCAATATTGGAGTAGCCTAAACCCCAGAAACAGATTTAAAGCACCAACTCAAGCAGCTAGGGTTGCCACTTGTAAAGTAAGGACATTAAAGAAAAGTGTGCCTTGGTAGGTGGGGGAGGAAGAGACAGGTTAGATGTAAAATTAAATACAAATTTGTGACTAAGTATAATATAGTTTATTTTTTATCAAAAACAAAGACAAAGACAAAAAGTTTATTAATGTTAGACACCCAATCGGGCTTAAACACGTCCAAAGGTTTGAGTACAATTTGCAAATATATTATTTAACAATACATGGTAAATCATTTAAAAATTACAATTTAAAACTGCAGTCAACAGAAGGAGATTATACATGGACCCATAAAACTTTATTAGACAATCATGTCACTAAAATTCTTTTTGTAATATTCCTCTAGTGAATAGAAGCATTTTGAAAGCAAATATTTTTTTACTAAAAATTTAAATTTTTTGGAAGGTAGCTGAGTTATAGAAAGTGGCAAGAAATTAAATAATTTAGGACCATAGTATGATATGCCTCTCCTAATTTTATTTATTCTGTGATAAATGTTACTTACTTTTTCAGAAATAAATAATTTTTGTTAAATAAAATAAAGTTCAATACCATGTATAATGTTCAACACTATATATAAATAATTAAGAAACACTAAATAACACGCAAACTATTAAAAAAGCACTAAAACAGACTAAATATTTCAAAGAATGAAGCAAAATTAGCATCATCTGTTAACACGTCAACATCTGAAAAAGAAAATAAAAATCCGAACAATCCGGCCCCGTTTAAGTGAACAGTACAAGTAAACTAACTACAGGTTCATATCGTTCTTTAACAGTTCACGTGTATTAAAAAAAGAGGCAGATATAATCGTGTTTAAAATTATTTATTTTTAATTGCCGGTTGCTTTTCTGGTATGGTAACTTTTATATTTTGAAAACCTAAAAAAATAGTTGATATTTGTGACAGAAGTAACGGCTTTAAATTCAAATCTTAGCTGAAATAAACTATATTAGTCTATTTATTTACGAGATTTTTATTACTTACTACTGTTTATTATACACCTATGTTTTTTTAAACAAAAGAATTAAAATAATTTTATGTTTATTTGTGTATTTATATATGTATAAATTATCAAAATTAACTTAGAAAATGCTTCTTGTTTCTTAGAATAACGCGTGTCCAAAGCTATACCATGCGGTACCAAAAAAAAACTGCTAGAGACCCGCTGCGGTACATGTCCGGTTCGCCTCAATGCCTTGTTCAAAATCCAACTCGAACACAGTCCAGGGTAAAAAACTTGATGTAAGAGTTTGGAGTAGCTCAAAAGCGTTTTCACACTGTTCCCGTAATGAAAAGTGCCATGCACATTAATTACCATTTTTTATTGTTAAACTCTTTTGAAGCAGACCATGCTATAAGACCCGGAAAAATTTTCATCACTAGAAAGCTACTCAGATTATCCATCGCAAACTTCTAGCATATACTGCTAGAAGCAGTCTAGCAACTTAATCGTGCGAAAGGGAGAAAAAAGTATAAAAGTACAGGGTGTCCCAAATTCGAGGGTGACCATTGGGATCTGGGAAACTATAAGAGATACGAAAAAGTTTAAATTGTGGCAAAGTTGCGCAATTTGGTGCTCAATCAAATGATATTTAAAAATTAAGAAAATTTCGACTACTTTCGGAAATATATAAAAAAACGAAATTTTTAAAATTGATATTTATCTTTCCTGACTTTATTTGAAGAGATTTTGTTGTTGGTTTAGGGCAATAAAAAATTTTTATGTTATTTTAAATCGTTTGATTGGGTTCCCGTTTTTAAAAAAGTAACGCAATTTTTTTTTTTGGCATGAAGGCAAATTTATGCTTGATGATGTAATTTTACGTCAAAACGTTTAATAACACAATATACATGTCTGTTTTAAGAATGACGAGCCCTTTTGAAATCCGAAATAAAACATGCAGGTACATATTTAAAAAAATTAAGTTGATGATGGGTCCAAAAAATTGAAACGTCGGGTTTAAAAACTAATAATACCATTTTGTAGAAAAAGAGTGGCAATACAAAAGTGTAATTTATTTTATAAAATATTTTCAAATAAAGTCAGAAAAAAATAAAAATAAATTTTAAAAATTTCTTTTTTTTTTTTCGTTTATTTCCGAAAGTGGTTAAAATTTTCTAATTTTTAAACATCATTTAATTGAGCAACTTTGCCACAATCTAAACTTTTTCGTATCTCTTATAGTTTTCGAGATCCCAATGGTCACCCTCTAATTTGGGACAACATGTACATTTCTCTCTCGCTCTACGTGCTGAGTAGTCAGCGGGGAAAATAAAATTATAACTTTTCTCTCTTGCTGCGTTTTTTTTTTTAGTATTTTGTCTACTCTACAGGCAATACTACCTGAATGTGAAATTAACATTTTATGTCATGTTTGAGTAAAAATGTCGACACTTTAGATGTTAGTAAGGTAGGATGTTAGATCAATATTTGTTACTACGGTTCTAATATAAAGTATAGATGTTGTAAGTAGTAGAGTAAAAAAAGTTGAAAAAGAGATTTTTTAATAAAAGTTTTGCTTGTTTTGTTGAAAGTAAAAAACGTCCAATTTTATTAAAAATAAAAATCAAAGCAGTGCCTATTTCATCACTGAATTTATGAATAAAATGTAATGAGTTATATTAAAGAACCCTTTAAAGAAACAAATTTAAAAAAGTTCTGCATGTCATCTGAGCTATCTATCGTACTGCTTGTTTTTGAAGAAAAAATATAAAATACTTTGCTAGAGTGCCAAACCCATTTTTTTTTTTCATATTTGTGCAAGGTAATTATTTTTTTATATGTTTAATTGATTTTTAAAGCACAATTCCGAACTAAATTATTTATTGTCATCCAGTTGCCTTGAAATGTGCTACGTTGTCAAGTTTTTTTTTTTATTTTTCACTTTTTGTTAAATTTAACCCAGGCCGTTAGTGTTTGGACTGACTTATTCTGTATTATATAATATATTATATATTTTATAACTATTCATGTTGCCAATCAATATTTTTAATAAACTAAAATTGAAAAGATTACCATAATTAGAAGGATTTAAAAATTAATATTTTTAATAAATTTATATCTAATCGAAACTTCCAACATAAACCATACGCCACTGGTCGAAACTGCAAGGCTTCCTACAATGTTGCCTTGATCTTTCCTAATTTATCTTCTATCCGGTTTCCCTTATATAATTTTATTGATAATGTCTGGGACAAAACAAAGTGTCACTTGTGAATGAAATGTTAAATCTCTTCTTTCTTCCGTCTGAGGTTTTGACCCACATTTTTTTGCTCAAAATATTCCTGTTAATAAACCCCAAAAGACTGTCTACGTGAAAATGAGGGGCAATATTTTCTTTTATCCCCAAAACGGTTTTTCTACGAGAAATGAAAAGAGTTGGAAAAAAACTTTTAGCACAGTCATATTATTATGTTGGTCTGTGGGGAGCATACTTTAAAATTATTTTGAAATGTACAGGATGACCCAAAAAAGAAATACATATCAAAGTTATATTTTTCTTATGGAACACCCCATATTTTTTTTTATTTTTTAGATACTATAGACCAAATAAAGGTGAGTTATTGTTATAATTCCTATACCTTAAACTGGCCATTTCTGAGAAATTTAGAGAAATTAAAAAATTCAGACCATATTTTAAAAATTGTTTACACCCTGTAACATATAAGGAGCTGCTCGTAATTAAAATTACTGCTTAGCTTAAGGGTTTAAGTTAACTATTACATAAAAGTTTTACCTCAGTATTATACAGAGTGGTGAAAAAAATTGTCTCAAAGTTTGGACATACATTTTATTAAATAACTTCCTAAAGTTAAATGGAACACCCTATATTTAGTGGCCAATTTTGACGCAGAACTAGATTCCCTTTAAAACTATATTGGGGTTTCCTATACCTATCTCTTCTGCTTTTTATGCAAAAGATGTTTTTATATTTGACTTATGAATAATTTCCTTATCTTAAAAATGGAACACTCTGTACTGTATAGGATGACGCCTGTTAGAATACCTTTGGGCATATACTTTTGATGCAAATAAACATATTTCTTGACACTCACCGATTACCAAAATCATTTCACCTTCCTTATTTTAACTAATTAAAATGTAACAATCATTCAAAACGATTATAATTTTAAACTACTTGTAGCTTAATAAATGATAATCGTTTGATTAGCAAGTGTCACTGTCAAATATTTTTGTTTGCAAATAATAATTAACGTCATTTAGGTCAAAGCCTACTATTATTGAAAGAATATAAATATAATCGTACCTTTGGTGACAGTCATATTGAAATGTATGTTTTTATTGACCCCATTATAATATTATTTTGGGATTTAATTTACCATAAAGTCTAATACATTTGCTAAGAAACAAGGGCATTTAACATATTTCGTTCCAACAATAATTAAGATAGGTGTACATTTTACTATATTTTGATTCTTATTTTAAAGAATGCTTTAATATTTTAGAAATGGCAATAAATTGGAGTTTTTACTTTTGCCTGCATTTTGCTTCAGATACATCTTATTTTTAAAAATTTAAACTGGTGCTTTTAGCGAATCTACTTGGCCCTTAATAAAAAGGTTTTTTAATTACAGTACAGGGTGTTCCATTTTTAAGATAAAGAAATTATTCATAAGATAAATATAAAAACGTCCTTTGCATAAAAAGTAAAAGAGATAGGTATAGGAAATCCTAATATAGTTTTAAAGGGAATCTAGTTCTGCGTCAAAATAGGGCACTAAATATAGGGTGTTCCATTTAACTTTAGGAGGCTATTTAATAAAATGTATGTCCAAACTTTGAGGAAATTTTTTTCACCACTCTGTATAAGCTTTTATGTAATAGTTAACTTAAACCCTTAAGCTAAGCAGTAAATTTAATTACGAGAAGCTCCTTATATGTTACAGGGTTTAAACAATTTTTAAAAAAAGTCTGTATTTTTTAATTTCTCTAAATTCCTCAGAAACGGTCAGTTTAATTAGGAATTATAACAATAACTCACCTTTATTTTTATAGTATCAAAAAAATAAAAAAAAGGGGTGTTCCATAAGAAAAAATATAACTTTGATATGTACTTCTTTTTGGGTCATCCTGTATATTTCAAAATAATTTTAAAATATCTCCCCACAGACCAACATATGACTTCTAAAAGTTTTTTCAACTCTTTTCATTTCTCGTAGAAAAACCGAGGCGAATGTGGTGGGTCACCTTGTATACTTATTAAGATTCTAAACGGTTTTAACATTTTGTTTTAATGGTAGCAATTGCACATTCATTTGTTCATAAACAATTTAAAAACTCTTGTTTGGTGATTCAAAAGTGCTTGGAGTTGTAGAAATAGGATGGATAATAAATTACGTATGGTTATCTTTTGCAAAATAAAGGCAAAATACCCGGAATTGCCAATTTCTAATTTTTAAACATCATTTAATTGAGCAACTTTGCCACAATCTAAACTTTTTCGTATCTCTTATAGTTTTCGAGATCCCAATGGTCACCCTCTAATTTGGGACAACATGTACATTTCTCTCTCGCTCTACGTGCTGAGTAGTCAGCGGGGAATGGTATATACCATGCCGACCAATCAGCATGCTGAGCTAAGCAGTAAATTTAATTACGAGCAGCTCCTTATATGTTACAGGGTGTAAACAATTTTTAAAATATGGTCTGTATTTTTTAATTTCTCTAAATTCCTCAGAAACGGTCAGTTTAAGGTATAGGAATTATAACAATAACTCACCTTTATTTGGTCTATAGTATCTAAAAAATAAAAAAAATATGGGGTGTTCCATAAGAAAAAATATAACTTTGATATGTACTTCTTTTTTGGGTCATCCTGTATATTTCAAAATAATTTTAAAATATGCTCCCCACAGACCAACATATGACTGTGCTAAAAGTTTTTTTCAACTCTTTTCATTTCTCGTAGAAAAACCGAGGCGAATGTGGTGGGTCACCCTGTACACTTATTAAGATTCTAAACAGGTTTTACTGACTTATTTTGTGTTTAATGGTAGCAATTGCACATTCATTTAGTTCATAAACAATTTAAAAACCCTTGTTTGGTGATTCAAAAGTGCTTGGAGTTGTAGAAATAGGATGGATAATAAATTCCGTATGGTTATCTTTTGCAAAATAAAGGCAAAATACCCGGAATTGCCAATTTTACGGGAAAAAAAATATTTTTACTTTTAAAAAGTTAAGAAAATTTCCTATGGATTTTTAAGTAGTGGTACCATTTGGAAAATAATTGAAAAGCGCCTATTTTTTAAATTTGAAATGTGTAAAAATAAAGTTTTCAATAACGGCATTTATTTTGTTTGTGTTTAAAAAGAAGATGTTGTCAAATACCTATTTAATATAATATACCTCATCAACAAATCGAAATTGAGGGAAATGCGCCCCTGCCTTACTTGTATTAATATCTGACTTCTAAATAGAAACATCTTGCAATATAAGTGCAAGATTCTTATGCACCCTTATTATAATGCACCTTTTACAAAAGATTAAAATATTGCTTTTACTTGAATTAAATGCTTTTTTTATAAGATTTTCCAGTTTCTCTATTAAGTATATTTTTTATTACTTTTTTACATTTAATGCTGGTAAAATTTCTAAATTTTTCATTTGGCGCCTTTTAGTTATACCAACTTATCTGTCTAAAAATTCCAAGATAATTTCGTTAATTTTTTTCAAATATAATAATAAAATTTTTGCATGAGTTTTTTTAGTAAAACTAATAAGTAAATAATCGTGGAAATTAGTTAATCCTGTAAAATAAAAGGTGTTCTCCCATTAAATCATTTAGTTTGGCTGTGACCAGGTTTAAGAGGGAAAATTTTTAGAAAAGTTTGTTTGTTTTTGAGGTTAGGTCGGTGTAGGGTGTTAAGCTACATTTCCACCGGAGGAACATGAAGGAACTTTTGTGTTTCTGTTGCTTGTTGCTCAAAAATGTTTCCCCAAGTTCCTCAAAGTTCCTAAGTGTTCCTTCTTGTTTCGGCAACAAATGTTGCATGTTTACGATTGTTGCTGGTTTCCAGTTTTAGCGGTAAACTTCAAAAGAAATTCTGCAACAACAGGGAACAGAAACATATTGTTTTCTGAGTGGAAACAGCTACTGCAACTTGTAGTAATTTGTTTTTGTCTTTTTTAGAGTGCGGTTCGACGTTGAAATATGTTGAAAGAAATCGCAGTGTGAGCGAACCGTTCTATTGGTGAAATGGCTTGTCTTCATTGATATCTTCTTTCTGTATTTTTTGGGGCAATTTGACGTAATAACCATTCTAGATCGGTCTGGACATTCGTAAGAAATTTTGCCACTACCATTATTTATATTATTTCCATGTGTAGATCGTCATTTTTTAATGCATTGAGTAGGTGCATTCCACCATATTCACTTCTATCACGGAGACTTGGTTTCACCCAATATTTTGTTTTTTTTTTTCCGACAAATTATGGGTGCTGCCGTTTTCATTATCTTGACGATAACCGCGGTGGAAAACAACGGCCCTTCAGTTACCGAAACATTAAAAAATTTGTCAGGGAAAAAAAGTTTCATTTGTTTCCTTCAAGTTTCTAAATTTACAAACAAGAGGAAAAACAAAGCAACAAAAAGGCAAAAGTTGCTATTTTTCCCCCGGGAAACGTAGCTTTAAAAGACGTTTCCCTGGAGGAACAAATAAACATTTTTGTTGCCTTGTGTTTCTTCTTGTTTGTAATTTAGAAACTTAGGAAAAATGTAAACTTTTTGTTTCCCCTAACAAACTTTTAATGTTGCTGGTAACTGAAAGAAAAATTTTTTTTGTTACTGTTTTCCCCC